>JAZHYW010035211.1:0-18047 GCA_037355805.1 Ixodes ricinus | reverse complement strand
CACGAGCCGATTATGTGCCGCCAGTGTTTATCACAGCTACGCGCGGGGGTGGGCAAAGCACAGAACAAGCGCTGAGCTCCAGACATTGTTATAGGTTCGGGTCATTGGCGACGATTGGACACGAAGCCAGTACCCAAATGCTTGTCGATCTATTGATTTCACACAATGCTCGAGGTCTAATATATGAGCCGCATTCAAATATCGTCACTTGGGGGACTATGTCAACGTTATTAGATTAGCTAGGTTACGGAACTGCTCGTAGACGCTACTTGCACGAGCAGTGACCCCCCCAACACACAGACACACCTCGCCTCCCGTCGTTCAATGGGCCGGACTGCTCCTATGGTAACTGCCGTGTATTCCTATATGTTACGAAGCACAACGTTTAGATGGCGTTTCACCGTACTCTTTGGAACACAGTTTTGAAACGAAAATCTTGATGGCGCTTCAAACGACGGGAAGCTAGGAAGCCCCTCCATGTATTTGCATGGATTTTATCGAACGACTTTGCGGGGGCGAGATCTGAAGTAGGCGGAGAGGTACCCCCCTCCCCCCCCCTCGCAAAAATTCCACAACTACATTTTTTCTTTAAGTAACTTTGATTATGTTCGGGGGGCGAACGCAGGTATTTCCAGAAGGTGGGATTAGCGTATCATATGTTTGAGAGGGTATAGCACGATTGCCCCGCGTGCAGAATCTCTGTCGCGAAACCTCCGCAGTCATCAGCCCCACGTTTCGAAAAAAACCCGCGTTCAATTACTACGTTCCCGTATTCCCCGCGTGCCAAAAGGCCCGTCCTCACCGCCCCTCCCCATGTTCGTGTTCGCGTTTCTACCAGCATTGTTCCATGTCTTAACGTAACATGTTGAGGGTCTACAAAAAGGTATCTTCAGTGATGCACTCTCTGTCGTGGAGGAAGCCAGACTCAGAAGTATATACTCTATCTACGCCAGACGGACACACATATTTTTAGAATGGAACCGGTGCTTGGTGTTGTGATAAGTATGGCGCCATGAGCTGCGGGGCTAACAGTTTTATTGACAGAACCACTTCGCCGGAACTGGGAATCCGCGCAGTGCTTCAGGGCCGGCCTTGAAAGCTTTGGTTCAATGCTTGATAAAAGCTGTCTTTAAATGTTTTGCCAGTGACTGATCTTTTCTGTTTGTTTTCACTCTCTGACTTCACAAAGACGTGAACGTGCATAGCGCCACTAGGGCAGGCCTGAAGAACGGAAAACTTTTATCCAGATCTATTGCCCCACTTCAGTCTCGGGTATGGCATGATCACGTTACACAAGCTCGAGAGATATGCGCACAGCGGGCTTCTTTAAACTGGGGCTTCTGAAAAGTGGGGCGAAAAGGTGCGGGGTGTTTGCCACGGTGCATTTGACATCGTGCGGCTTTTGACATCAGGTGCTTTCGTGCACCAATTCATTTGATAACCCCCCCCCGCCACCCCCCCCCCCCTGCTCTGCCCTAACTTACACATTTAGAATTCAAGAGGGCCGAAATAGGGGACCTCCCTTTGAATCCTTACCGACTATGCCACCGATACCTCGATCTACGTCATTAAGTCTTGTGAAGAAGAGATTGGAGAGAAAATCGCTCGCTTTTGTCCTTGAAATGACACCGCAACAAAGGAGTTTCTTTACCAAGAGAGCAGTGCGAGTGTACAGGTCCCACTAGTGCCAGTAAGCTCGTGTAAAGTTAAAAACATTCCAATTGAATAACGTAACGCCGCCCTTTAAACATGACCGCCATGCTGTTGTTCTCCGCCGGTGAGCGTGCGCTCGTGAGGTGCTCTTCCACTAAATTTCCTGAACTCTTGTACGCTCCGTCAACACCAACTGCAAGGATGCTGTCTTTGCCTTTGTAGAAGGATAAGGAAAACCATATATGACTACGAAATGCGGTGCGCGCATTCTGGATAATTTTACACGTGTAAAATCAGGAGCACTTTAGAGAGCCTAGAAATATAAAATACAGAACACATTTGGAAAATCTGTAAATATTCAATCTAGAGCGTGCACATATTGAAATGAATTTGGAAGCAGCTAAAGATGAAAGATAGATAAATTTAGAGCACCTAAATACAAAATCGGTGCATTTTTAGCGACTATATAAAAGATTTAGACCGGAGCAGCTATAATCAATACTGCGCTATTCAGGGAAAAAAAAACTTTTAAATGGTAAAATTTACATTGGCAGATTGACTCAGTAATGGGTTTCGTTTACAAGGTTGCTAAGTTCTCTTCAAAACACTGTTAATATTTTGTTGCTGTTATTTCCATCTTTAAAAATGAATTGTATTAGACCTTTCTGGTGAACTCTTAAAATTCCCCAAACGAAATTTGGTCGTACTACATTGCCGTATTCATACCAAATGGTTCACCATTTGATATCTATTGACCAACGAACGGCTCTGACGTCACGCTACTGTGGTGGCGCTGTTGTCGGCGCATGCGCAGACGCTGGACCTCACACAGTCCGGCTTCTGCGCAGGCGCACTGCCCACGCTGGTGTGGCCAAACGCGGGTTTGTTTGTAAACAGTGTGCTGGGGGCCAGCGCACTCTGGTCAATAACGTTATCCTGGAGAAATTATTTCTTTATTTCAAGTGTCTTTTTTTTAAGATTACTTTTAGTCGCTGGTGAAAGATCCTGTATTGGCAACTCCAGCGAAATCGACGACACCTAGCGGCTAGAACAGAAAGCTGTGGCGGCAGGTTCGCTCTCCAGCCTTCTCGAGCAAATGAGATATTCACAGCACCAAACGGCCAAAAAACAAAGCCATGGAAATAGGCTAAAAAAAAAAAACACGCGATGCTTTTTTTTTTTTTGTCACGTCTTCAATTTGTGCGCATGCGCATCAGCCAAACTCCAAGGACTGCATTCATGCACACCTTGCATCTTCGGGCATATACATTATGCATACATTTTCGTTCAGGAACCAATGCTTTGAATATTTAACTGTATTGTTCAAATTGTTTGAGGTACAAATAATTGTTACATTTTTTAATTATTTTCATCTTTTCCGAAGCGCTGAGTAATTATGCGTACTTCGCTTGAGCAGCGATCATTGTTGCGCTGCTGCTGTGGAATGTACGTAAGCCAGAGCTCGTCAAATCGGCTATAGTCCGTTCACCCCATAGCTGACAGTGCGGGGAAGCTACGCACTCGCCCGGTCAATCAGCCGCCTACCTTTCGTCACCTAACCACGCTTTCTACGCCTGGCTATGGGCGGGAGCGTGATCACGTGGCGGAAGATAGGCGTATGATTGGTCCAACGAGCACGTAACTTACTCCGCACTGTCTTCTCGGTCACCACCATTTACTTAAAACTGGGAATAAATCGTATTATTAAGTTGGAGACTCAGCGAGATCGCCGACCGCCGCGTTTGGCCAGCGCCGCGGCGAACGGCGCTTTCTCGCCGAGTGTCCAACCAGCGCCGGGTTCAACTTAGGGCCCCTGATCCCTACTTCTGATCCTTGTAACCCCGTGTCCTCGAACGTTCACATCGCATCACCACTACCGACTCCGGAAACGGTGTTCGGTCAAATAAACATTCATTAATTCTTCATCTCACCACCGCGCTAGCGTCGCAATCCACACAAACCTGACACAAACGTTTAGCCTCCTGCTGCTACGCGCAGTTTGTTTATGCGAGCCGATAAGTCTCGCTCTTGGAGCCTGCAATTCGAATAAAAATAAATATCCTCAATGTGAGAGCGATTTGCATTTATTTCGAACTTTGCGAGAGAAACACCATGAAATCAAGTATCTGCTGCGATCGAGCTTTTTCTGCTGCGGCAGGGGATACTATTGCCACCTCTCGGCGAAAAGGGGCTCCACGTACAAAAATAAATAATCAGGTAGATGCTCCAGAAGGTTCAGGGCTGCAGTAACCTTGAGCATCGGCGGCATCTTGCGCCATCTGGCCATCGCTATTAGATGGCGCAAGCGAGTCAGTCAAATTAAGGCTCTGGCCAATTTAATGGGCGCGTTTTTTTATTATCTACATAACAATTTACATTCGACTGTACCTCACTACCACTGATCTCTATGACAATCTGCTGAATCGCGCATCCTCGCTTGGTCGCTGCAGCGAAAGTGCTGCCACCGGAAGTTACGAATGGGCCATCTTGGGCCCATGTAAATCTGCCGGATGAAGCGTTGCAGAGGCTGGGCGTCTACGTACTGAAATATGTTTTCTGCTCGTTCGCCGTCATTCGCCACAAAGGATTTTGAAAACCCTGTGTAAACAGTCGTATAGTCAGATACAAAGACAGTGCGAAGGGGAAAAGGGATCGCGCAAGAAAAGCCGTTGTGTAAAGGGGGTCGCTCGTCTCCACTTCAGCCAAATGCTTTACTTGCTTCGGCTTTCCTAGTTTCCGTTTTTTCCCCTTCGCTCTGTCTTTCTTCGTTTCCTTTCGTTCTCAGTCATGTGGGTTCCATATGTGCTATGCGGAAGGGGAAAAAAATAACAAGACATTTCAACCTGGAATATGCGAGAAAATTTAGGTGAGGCAAAACAAGAATGTGTGACAATCATGCATTTTTCGTGAACACCCTTCAGCGGCGTGGAGAGACCAAAACGATGTTTTGACGTATTCCAGAATTGACGACATTCAAGATGGGAAAGCGTAGCACCGCAGGAAAAAGGCAGAAATCGTCGAACGCAAGTATCGCAGTCAGCTGGCTTGATAAAAGACGTGCCTTGCCACGACGAAGCGCAGCGCCTCTGTGCCTTTGCACCCTTGGACATAGGCGTAGACTATGGGGAGGGGGGCATCGGGTCTTGTGCCCCCTGGTGAAATCCGAGGGGGGGGGGGCAGAGCCACCCCCGGGCCCGGGTCACGATCCTTACCGAGACGCTGTTTACATGCCATGTAACGAGCTTTTTGTAGCGGCATGTAAACAAAATAACGCCCACGTTGCCTTTACTGACAAAACACATGGGAACTGGAATCCCAGCGTGTTTTCGTTAGCTTCAATCTCCAGTTCTGGCAAGAAGGTAACGCGCAGCACCCCCCCCCGGGAGAACTCAGCCTGCCGCCCCCCCCCCCCGAGAAAATGGAAAGTCTACGCCGCTGCATGCCCTTGGAACATATATCGCGCTTCGTTCTTTTGGCGTCCACCTAAAGAATTGCTGGTTAAACGTTTCATCGACATTTCAAGCAGCGGCGTTTAAGTGGGCTTTGTTCATTCTTTTTATGAACCGAAAGTTCTCCGCGATGTCAAAGACTGGAGCACCGCTGGTGGCGTTTGCCATGAAAAGGGTATAGGGTGTTTCTGGTAGTTTCTGCGAAAGCTCTCTAAAATCCCTAAAAATATGGTGTTCAAAATAAAAAGAAGCTTTGTGAGAACAAACTGCCAGGCTTGGCGGACGTCAAGGATTACAAAACATACTAATTAGCAAGATAATTACCTAAATTTTACTCATTAATGTTTGATTGAGTGATAATAAACATATGGTTAAACTGAGAAACTTGTTAAGCATAATCGAAAACCACTGGATCAACTTTTTTAGAAATATATAGGGCAGGAGCAGCATTTTACGGCGTTCTGCAAAAACGCAGGTATGAAGCCACCGGAAGTAAGCGGCTTGTCCTGGAAGCAACGTTACTAAAACTCTCAGTTGGGAAACTCACCCTGCAAACCTGGGCCGCTGGCGTCCACCGAGACCGAGCTAAATACGATAACAGCGCCACACTTTAGCGACGAGTTGAAACATGAAAGTTGCTCTATATAGCTACTGCGAGATGGCCTGCGAGATGGCGCCACCGGCCTTTGCCCGACTCAGGGGGTAAAGGTGGGCGAGGAGGAGTGGCGAATCCCATGCGCCGACACCCTGAGTCCCGAGTGAAAGATCGCGAAAGAGAGCGACAGAACACGAGAGAAAGAAAGCAATGTTGTCAGCTGAAGGGCGACAGTCGCAATGGTAATCGCGAAGACTGAAAACTCTCAGCAATATAAACAGTGATAATTTAACGTTGTAAACTAAATTCTGAGCTATTCTAACGCTGATAAAAAGCAATCTACTCATTACGCTGCATTAACTTCCCTTCTGTCAAAATATCGGAAATCTGGTGGTTTCGCGGTTTCGTATTCCTCGGCCGCGCCCAACGAGATAGGCCGCGCCTCACCTGCGAAGCCGGGTATCTGGTTTAGTTTAGCGTTGACGCGAGGCCGTACATCTGCGCGCTATGCAAAAAGAAAGCTTCGAAAGGAACGCGAATATCTTTCCACCGGTAAGTTCGCGGATTGTTGAAGTTCATGAAACTGCTCTGATTATATTCGTATAATCGAAGGCAGTTGGTAACCATGTGGGACCCCGAGGGTCTGCCTGCATGCTCCGCCGTTTGCGGCAGCCAGAATGCATGGGAAAATGGCGAACCTTTTCCTCTAGAGTTAGTATGTACGATCTCTATGGCCCGACTCGACATGCAGCCGTGCAGTTCCCGGAGTGGACGCTGCGGGAGAAATGGCGGCGTTGCGATCGCCATTAGCTCGGTTCTCGAGTACGGATCGGAGCCACTTTTCTAAAGCAGACTCTATGGCAGTTTCCCAACTGAGGGGTTCTAGTAACGTTGCAGTGAACGCACAGAATGCTTCCGGTTGTCTGTGCACCTTTTTTTTCAATCAACGTTATTGCAGCTTTTTAGATGCCACAAAAATGGGTCTCATACTTTTTTCTATTTTTAATATTGAGTGTGTGCCTTCACTGGCCCACGACTTTGATTAAATTTGGTGGTCGCATCGATATGCACCGAGTGCAGAAGACTGATGCTGCCGCCATCTATGTTGTAGAAAAGGTACCGACCTCAAACCGAAACTAGCGCCTTTCTGTTCGGAGTGATGGGTGGGGTTGCGAAGTGCAGTCACTACCAACGTTTATCTATAAGCGTTGAACGCTGCAACCTGTAATTTATAGTTGCGATGACTTCAAGCAACTCGGCTGTCGTAGAGATAGTAACAGATGGTGTAAATTTCCGCACCCAGCTGTCTACAAAGCAGCTGGTTGCGATCTTTCAATTCTTATAACCGTTTACACTGAAGAAAACTGATGAAGCTGTCCGAGCAGAAGCTTGATCCGTTTGAGCATGGTATTATGCGCGAACCACTGAAAGGGTACGGCTTAAAACTAGTCTGTTGGAATATCCAGCAAACCTTTTCGTGGGACTTTCGATTTCGATCGTCATTACAGGTGGATCACATATTAGCCTTGGTGAGGACGTCGAGAACGAGAGCCTTCTCGAACAAAGTACGACAGGGCAAGTTGGCTTACGTAGGTAAATGTTAAACATTATGATGTTGCCCAAGCCTCGGGTAGAGTCACAATGTTTAGCTTTCTCTGATGCTTATTGGGCAGTCAGAGGTTTCTGCTGGGGAGTTTTGTCGACAAATGTTAAATTTTTCACCCGCACACGGATGGTGATAAACATCCCGGAAGCCGCTGATGCGTTTGTTCTGAGCATTTCTTGACACAATGGTATATTTCAGTGTCTGTACGGCAACAGAGCGACTCAAAACCTGCAAATAAAGCACGGGATGTCAATTGCTTCCTTCATGAAATAGCAGACGCTCACAATTCAAGCTCGCGTTTGATTCCGTTGCCCGCGGGACGCGATTTCTATCAGAAAATCTACTTTTTTTTTTCCTTTCGGTTCCGCGACACATCGTAGCAGACGAACCCTCGTCGTCTGCTCCCGCTCCCTCGCCGGAGCAAGGCATGACGGGATTGCATTTTGGCGCACGCCCGATTTTCTCGGTGCAGCGAGTGCATGCACGCGTGGGGTGCCGCCGCTGAAACGAACCCGGAGAGTGCAACCACTCGTGGAGTGCCTGCCGAAACGAACTCGCTTTACGCCGCGAGTGGGCACGCGTGGACACGAGTGCCGTGGAAACGAACTCGCTATTAGAAAACGGCCCGTGACCACGAAAAAGAGAGTAAGCGCGACTCAAACCGGCCAGTTCTTGATCGGCGGTTTTCGGGCAGAAAGGAGCCGAATTTCGAGCCGCCAAATTCTGTTCTGGGTAGTTGGGCTCTCATATGTCATGTACGACGTAAAACCTCGGCGAGCATAACTGCCCTGTCAGTGTCCCTTTAAATGTGACCGTTCTTTAGCGGAGTTGGAACTCAGTTAAAAGACCGCTGCTATTTGCGATCGACAGCAAATATAGAGCGGTGTATTTTTTTAATTTAGAGATTAACCTATAAGCTAGGCAAAGAAGGTCGACCTGTAATAATACTGAGCATAATTTGCGTGTCTACCGCGCTCCAGGTCGGATGCTGCTCTTAACACTCCGGTGCATAGAGGCGAAGCTCGACGCGCGCGCGCTGGTGGCAGCTGCGGTGAATGTTGGCGCGAGCGGCGCAAACGCCACGTTACTCGGTAGCCACGGCACGAAAGCGTGTGGCAGACATAAGAAAATGATTTCATGACGTGTACAAGATTTTGGTTCTGTCTTATCACACTTATCCGCCACCCTACTCAGTGGCGTCACAAGGGGTGCGAAAGGGGCAGGGCAGGGGGGCAGGGGGGGGGCGGACGCGGACCGCCTACTCATGAGCCTCCGTTTACATGAATACGACTTCAGCGCATCGACTCCAATCGTCCTCCGAAAGAAGCCGACGCGGCAGCGTTTACATGAATGCGCACCAAGCCCTACGCGAAGGTGGCGCCACGCCGTGTCAAAGCTCAAAGTTAAAACTGCGTTTCCGGTACCGGCCGCATCACGTGACCACGTTTTCCGGTGCATCGCCACGTGAGGTTCGTGAAGGCGCGGCGTCGACGCTTTCGGCGAGCTTGAAATAAATATCGTGCCCGTAGTCTTCGATGCTGTGCAAGGAGTTACGAGACGGAAGAAACATCAAAACCCAAACGTCTTGGGCTCCAGGTCGGGCCGCTGGGCCACTCTGGATCAGAGGCGACGTGCGTGCGCACGGCCTGGCGTGCGAGATCGTCGTGAACCGCTCTGAGGACGCCACCGCGCTTCGCCTCGCCATACCTTGCCAATCACGACCGGACCCCGAGGCCGAAAGGCTCCGGCGTTGCCAGGGACGGCACCGAGGTAGGAGCTGCTCGTTCTGCGCTACCATGCAGTGCTCGGAGGTCTCGGCGTCGTTCGTGTTTGCGCCGAAACCTCGAGGCACTCCCTTGGACACGCAAGTCGTATTTCGCAAGACTTGGACGGGGGCCGCCCTCTACGAGCAGCTCAGTGATATTCCGCTCATTTAGTTTGTCAATAAAAGCTCGCGTTTCTTCTCGGGAGGAACTGCGGGCGACCACACGGAACCGCCTCTGCCGCCGCCGACGAAGTTGGCCGCCGCCATGTTCTCAGCTGTTCTCTCGCTCCTGCAGTACAGTTAGAGCACTATATAGCTCCTTCGGAGCAGAGTAGCGCAATCTAGAACGCCGTCTCTCGGCGACTAGCGGCGAACGCCCGGAGGTTCCAACTCCGGTCAGAAATGCATGGGGAACGTGAGAAAATCGTTGTTTCTTCAATGTTGTGGAGATGTACGGAACGACAATAGTTTTTGACATAATAAAGGAACATTTTAGAATCATTTGCGCTGAGTTGTGTGCCAAGTAAGGACGTAATTTGTTTTTAAAAATTGCACGAGCGGCATCATGCAGCAGACGACGCGGCGACGTCACAGCGTCCACGTGACCCGCTCCGGCCAACCCAAAGAGCCCATCTCCGCTGCGTGCAAAAATCGTCTGCTTCAAACGCCATTGCCTTGGAAATTGCCTTCTCAAAATTTGCACACGCATCCGATATTATTAAAACTTTGATAAAGTGTTTAGTGCTTTACCAACTTCACGACAGACTAGTTTTGAAAAGTGTGAACTCGCCGTTTATTTTTTAATTAGCCGTGTTGCGTCGATCTCCATGTATTCTCCCATAGGGCGGGCCGCCTCCTGGAACCCTGAGTACCACGTGACTCGCGCCGAGCTGCTCTGTCGGCCATGTTGTCGGCAAAACACGCGGATCAAAGGATTGCGCTACTCTGCTCCGTAGGAGCTATATAGTGCTCTAAGTACAGTGAGCTAGAATAGGAGTAGTGGAAAAATAGCCGGCTTCCAGGTGAGGCGTTTCGTGTAGAACCTACCAGGTAGCGCTGGTGTTCGATTCCGGAGCACTCCTGCCAGCGAAGTTCGCGCCAAACGTAGCTGTTTTTGATCTTAGCGGTTCATTAGTGTGGCCTGTGTATAATTTATGGGTATTTCAACGTCTATGAAATAATGTTTAAAGCTTACTTGGGCAATGTAGTGAAAACCGGGGTAACCCGTCTTGCATGCTGGCGCGTAGCGGTTCGCATCTGTCTTCTTCTCTTCGTTTTCATTGCTTAGCGACAAGACTCGAACCTATGTAATCATAACGCTAAGCACTTGACATTCACGAAAACAAATTGCGAAAACGACCATAGACACCACAGAAACCATCTGAGAACGTACGCGACGCCATATCCCGTGTTACAGTAGTCATGTCCTCCGGATTTCGACAACAGCGCCACTCGCGGTAGTCTACACTTCTGGCTTCACACGGCCAATGGAGCGCCGCCGACGATTTTTCCACTACCCCTATATTCTAGTTCACTGTACCTGCAGCGAGCGCCTTCCCATAATCCTCCCCGTTCCGAAATGCGATGCCACGACCGGCTTTATAGGGGCGACCTGCTCACTCCGCGTGTCCCTGGTGTCCCTATGGGAGCGCGCGGGCCAGAAATATCACGTGAACGGCTTGGAGGGACCGAGAGTGTTCCGCTTGGCGCCGCCCTAGCTCAGCCACTAAAGCGCGGCGGCCGCTATGGAAGGCAATGGGAGCGTGTTGAAATAACGTTGGTTTCGGATGATTTCTGTCGCATTTAATAGGCATGCGCTAATGCTAGCACATAGTGTGTATAGAATAGGGTAAAATGAGTCACTATATCATAGTTTGCTCGAGCAGAATAGTTAGTATTGTGAGCTAAGCATCTATAGGGTGTGCGAGTGTACAGGATGGTGCATCCAGTCCGCCTGCTGGAGCCCACTCCCGTGATCGGAATCAAATATCGAGTTGGATGCTCCGCAGGTGGGCCGTGACGCTCTTGGTGAATGGTCGAAGTGAGACACTGTCGATTGGTGGTGAACTGTTGACTGGCGGGGGGGGGGGGGGGGGACCTCCGGAATTGCATTGCACGGGGTGCGAAGGAGTTCTAGTGACGAAGCGCGCGGGTTAGAAGGGGCTGCAGTCCATCAGTGCGAGTACGCCGCAGGGAGGAGAGAAAAAGGAAGCGAGAGTCCAGTAGCAGAAAAGTGGCTAGGAGCCGCGTTGTCGCTACTTAATATGGAAGCGGGTCCCTGCCGACTGAACGGAGGGTGGTGCAGTGCTCGATAGGATGGTGTTCGGGGGCCAAGTTGGCGCCATAATAAGGTAGGAAGTGCGACTTTGCACCGACTCGAGGGAGGCAATAAGTTGCCTGGTTGCCGAATCCCGTACCGAGCAGCAAAACTCCAGGATGGGCAACACCAGTGCTGTGAACAGCAATCTGGGTACATCGCGACTGGCTCTTCTTGTGGACCGAATGACGAAGCCAAGGAGTCACCTTTCCCCGGAGACGACGTTTTGGACGTAGCGATGGAAATCGAAATGCTGGTCGAGTAGGACACCTAGGAGGTGGATATGCGTTGTTCTTGGAGATCTCCACTCGGTTCACGAAACGTGTTGGAGGGGTCGAAGGCTGGCGCGAGGGCAGTGATGTGCATGTGTAGCGCATTTGGTTTAAGTTTAGGGGAGAGTTTGTTATCCTCTGGAAACCGAAAGGAAGAGTGCGGATCCGGATCGACAGCACTCTGCCGAACGTGCAATCGCAATGGCGACGACGAAAGGTCCTTAAACCGGTACAGCCGACCTATCGATGACGATGATGATGATTTTGTGGCTGTTCCCTTTGAAGCGGGCGGTTTGAATAGAAATCATACCTAGCCAAATAAAACCGGAAAGAAAAAAAAGAAAAAAACTGCACTACTGTTGCATTCTTCGCCACCAGTCCTCCAGCCTCCTTTTAGTCCTCTCGACTGCGTCGCTGCACTTCCAGCTGGGCTGCAGTGCCACTGCAGCGCGATTTACGTCCACACTGGGCCAGCACACAGCATCCCTGCCTGTGTCCCCAACTCGGAAGCCGAGGGCTTCTGCCAGAAATTGTTCGTGTGAATGTGCCTCGTCTAGATGTAGCCCGTTGTCTGGCGCCTGGCCCCAATCCACCGGGTGTCTTGGTACGAGACTTGGGCAGGAGAGCACAATATGCTTGATAGTTTCCTCGGTTTCACCACATGCCCGGCATGATGTTGATTGTACCTGTTGGTCAAAACGCTGCCTGTACACTAGCGTTCTTAGCCCTCCCGCACGTGCTTCAAAAGCAGGCGGCTGCCCAGGCTATTATCATACAGGGTTGTCTCTGTCGATATTTCATTTTTCCAGCGGTTGTACACTTGCAGGGTTGACTTTGAGCGGGCCGCCTCCGACCACTGCACAGCCTCTTCCTCGCGCACTCTCTTCCGCACCTCCAGTTCCCACTTTTGCTCTGTAGTGGCAGCCACGGGCACAGTAAAGAAGCCATATTTCTTTTCCAGCTGGTACAGTCGCTTTCTCCACTTTGTCTGTATCCCTGTCAGGTGTATGTACACAAATAGTCGTTTGGCCCACCGTCCTCGGTCCATGAGTCGCAGACGCCCGTCGTAGCCGATCTTGCTAGCTGCTTCTCTGGCTTCAAACGATGACCATCCAAGATCTCCTTGGACAGCTTCGTTCGCCACCATGCCATGGCAGCCTAGGGCCTGCCTCCCAACTTCGCGCTGCCGGCGCTCCAGAATGTCCCTTACGTCTCCAGGAATGCACACAACAGCATTAGCAAACGTTAGGCCAGGTACCATGGCTGCTTTCCAGAGTTCCCTTGTAACCAGAAATCGATTGCAGCTCCATAGGTTACGCTTGCGAAGGACACTGGTGTTTCGCACGGCCGTCTTTCTGAGGTGGAGATGGTGTTCCGCTAGGTATTCTGGCTTATTTGTGAGTAGAATACCCAGGTACTTATAGGTGCCTTGCAGGGGATTCGTTCGCCCTTCAGCACGCAGTGACCAAGACGCGGCTCTTCAGGCCCGGCTAGTTGCACGACTGCCGACTTTTTGCTGTTGAAGCGAAGGCAGCGCGCATCCGCCTCTTCTACACAGATGACTAAAAGCTGTTGTAGTGCCTCTACACTTTCCGCTGTAAGTACGATGTCATCCGCAAAGGTGAGACCTGGTAGCGTCCAGTTCACTGGCTCTCCTTTTTCTAAATGGGTGAAACAGAATCCTACCCCCGACTGGAGCAAGCGCCTCTCTAGCCCCGACACATAGAGGATATATAAGAGAGGAGAAAGCGGACAGCCTTGTCGTAGACCTCTTGTTACAGTCACTTGCTCCGATTTGGCACCATTCATCTCTGTTGTCACCGCGTTGCCCGAATACAGACATCGGACGAGGGCCAACCACTGCCGTGGCATGTCTAACTGTTCTAGGTGCTGGAGCAATAACTCGTGAGGTACACTGTCGTAGGCTTTCGCAATGTCAAGGAAGCAGCACAGTAGTTTTCTTCCTTCCTTACGGGCGACCTCAATACACTGGGTGATCGTAAAAATGTTGTCCTCCAGTCGGCGACCCCGACGGAAGCCTCCCTGCAGCTCCGTTAACACCCCATTCCCCTCTGCCCATGCTGCCATGTAATCTTTCACTATATGTGCGAAGGCTCTGTAGATGGTGGACGTCACTGTAAGTGGCCGATAGTCCTGAAGATGTTGTCGGTTGCCTCCTTCTTAGGGACCAAGACAACCCGACCAAGCCTCCAGTCTTGGGGCACGGGTTCTGAGCCACTGAAGATTGCACTGAAGATCTCTGCCATCTGCTGCCTTGTCTTCGTTCCCATCGATTTAAGAACAGAAGCCGGAATCCCGTCCAGGCCCGGAGACGTAGACGTCTTCAAATGCGCGAAGGCCCGTAAGACTGTCACCCACCCGATGACCTCCTCCTGCGAGTGTTCTGCTGTGTGTAGCGTCGGTTGAGAGGATGTATCCTCTTCGGTGGTAAAGTTCTCCCTCAGGTAATCCGAGAGGTGGGTGCCAAGGTTGCTAGGTTCCTCCCCTGTGCTTTCGTCAATGATGGCTGCTTCCTGGTCTCTACCCTCCAACGTTCCGAGGTAGGCCCAGAACTTCCTCGGTGCGTCCCTGCCGCTGCATCTAATGTCCCGGACAGTAGCCAGATCCGCAGTCCTTATCTTCTGTTGGACCAACTGTTTAGCACTTTTTTCAGTACTTGATAACTGTGCCATTTTTTGTCAATCTCGTCAGTCTCTCCTGTACGGAGCGCCATTCGGTGCTGCAGGTTAGCCTCCTGCCTGGCATGGATGGCTGACTTGACCTCACCATCCCACCATCTCTTACGTCGTCTGCGTCCAGCGAGCCTTTTTGGTGCGTGTCGCTTAATCAGGTCTTTAAGCACTGTGATGTAGGCTTGATATCCAGTCGCCTGTTTCCTGCTTTCACTGTTCTCAAATGTCTCCATGATAGTCGCCACTGTCCGCTTGCTCAAATAAGTTCGCCGTGGGCGTTGATATCGTTCCTGTGTCTTTTTCCAAGTGGCCTTGCTGAAGTCCAGCCTGAGGCGATTATGATCACTGCCAAGGCTGTGCTCGCCGCCCTCGTCTATCAAAACTCGAGCAATGCTTTTTCCGAGACGGTGAGACGCTAAAGCATAATCAATACAGGTTTTGCTTCCTCGAGCGCACCATGTGACCTGTCCCTCACATGTTGACCGCAGGTTGAGTACCTCAAGTTGCAGCTCTTCCGCTAGCCATAGGAGCCGCCGCCCATTACTGTCCTCCCACCCGTCCAACTCACCAAGATGGCCGTTGAAATCTCCCATGATCAAAATATTCTTACCGACGCCGAGGGCCTTCGCATCACTGGCAACACATGTCACACTCGCTTGGTTCTCATCCTCCCGCGCTCTTCCCACAGCAAGATAAACCACGCACACTGCCACTGGATACTGTAACAGTTCTCCTGTCACCCAGATGTGGTCTTGGCAGGTCTTGTTTACCCTCTGCCAGGATGCCGAGCTGCGGCATAGGATTCCTACTCCCCTCCTTTTCGCTGACCTTCCTGCCGGTTGCACCCGGTCCACTGCCAGTCCGGGTGAATAGGCGGTTCCTCAAGGTCACGAAGGTGTGTCTCTGCAACCCCAAAAAGCACGATGCTCTCAGTGTCCATTGCTTGATAGAGCTCCTGCCATTTCTGCTCCCGTCTTGCTCCCTGGAGGTTGAGAAACCCAACTCTTTCCGTCACCGTGTTTTGGTGTTTCCGCCGTCTTCTCCTCACCACTCGGCCCTTCACTACATCACCGTCGTTACAGCGTCTGGGTTGTCTTACTCCTGTCCGGTGGTCTCCAGCTGCCTCCGAACAGTCTGTGCCACCATGGCCTGTATCCATGGGGGTGGGTCCAGTGGATAGCACCCTGGTATACTCGAGTTGGGCACAAACGGGTATAGTCCCATATTCATTTGCCGTGGGTTCGGCATCGCCACCCATGGTGGGTCCATGCAAGTTGATTGTGGCATTTGTCTGAGATGGAGGCACGTCGGTACCGGGACCGCTGGGGTTCTTTCTCTGGATGGTGCTAATTCCCCCATGATAGACTTCTTTTCTGGGAGCGCGCTCCCCTGCATTGTGGCGCATTCCATGATTGGCCGCACCTCTTGACCCCTGGTGTCCGACTTGAATCTCGGCCGTGGGGGGTATCCCATCCAGGTCTCTCTGGACGGCGATGGAGCTTCCGGTCTGCTGTCGTGCACCTGACTTCCTTCCAGGCCTCGGCGGCGTACCTGGCGGTGTACTACTTCTTCTGTACTTTGTGTCAGGCTTTTTTCGTCCAACTGCTTGGGATACCAATGACCTCCTGTGTTGCTTCTCCTCTTCCTCCGCTCGCCTAAAAAAGTTTCCGCGACTTCTGCTAAGCGGCCCGTCACCACGTGGGTACCTTCTTTATTGTAATGCAGCCCGTCCTTCTTCATTGTGGCTGTGATCGCGAGGTCCCGAGTTAGGTCCACATATTTGGCTCGTATTTTTTTGCACATTTTTTTGAGCCTGGCATTTAGCAGCATAGCTGCTGCCTGCATCTCCTTGCCTCTGCTCGTAACTTCGGGGATAGAGCAAACCACCAGGGCACCTTGTCTCGTTCTCCACTTGTTTTCTAGGCACTCCACAATTGCATCCGGTTGGTGTCCTTGCAAAAGGTCGTTCATCCCAACATGTAGGATGTACATCCTAGGAATTCTCCTCGCCTGTCCTTCATACTCTGCGATCATTGCATGAACTGTTGCCACAGTCGCCTTTCTGTTCATCAGTATTTCCACACTTTGGTCATCTGTCATCTCTCCATGAAGAGTCTGTGCAAATTGCCCTACATTATGGTCTCCAGCAATTAAAACCTCCCGTTTTACGCCCCAGGGTGGTCGTACGAATCGCTGGGTGGATTTTTCATGGCTCATTAAGGTTCTGCACGTCTCCCTGTTGTTACCTGGGGGACACAGGATTGACTGTCGTCCTAGTTTGTCCTCACTACCGTCAGCTCTATTGACGCCTGAGGCACACTTTGGGCGCGTGTCATCCACGCTTGTCTTGTTGCTCTCGGCTTCTTGAGCTTCATTTGCTTTCTCCACGCCCCTAGTACCCAGTAAATCTGTCTGGGACGCCTGCGTTTTATGCGCCGAGGTAGAGAGTACCCCTGGTCGTCGCAGGTGTCTTCTTGTGACGCCACATGCAGGTCTGCTAACTGATCATTCAGCAACCTGTTGAGCCTTGTCTCGAGTCCCTCGCATCGGGCCATTAAACTCAGCAGTGCTTCCTTGCTTTCCAACCTTTCTTGCCACATATTTTCAAGCCTCTTCAACCGCTGAGCCATCTGGTCAAATTTTTTCCTCTCTGCATCAGCATGTTGTAGACGATTGGTCAGTTCGCTCATTTGACTTTCGAGCTCTTCAAGCCTAGTTTGCTGGGATGTTTGTGCACACTCTAGTGAGGTGCAAACACTGCAGTTATAGCTTGCGCGCTCCTCTGTCCACCCCTTGCTCACAAGCCCCCTGTCCGACGATGACATGTTATCTTCGTTGGCCTTCTGGGTCATCTCTTCTACTACCAGGTCGTAGGTCGACGCAGACGGGTGAAGCTGGTTCTTATCTGTACCTCTGTCCTTGTGTTCGTACATACTTTCCTTGGCAGTAGGTCCAGGGTCCGGGAGCGTAGTGGTTGCTGGAAACTGCACGGGGGTATGGCACTGCAGCCCGTCCTGGCCCTGTGCATCCCCTAGCAGCGTTGGGGAGGCCGGAAAAGCACTGTCCCGAGCCACTATTGGAGCAGATGTCGTCCCGGTTAAGAACTCGTCAGCACAATCAACATACTCTTCCGTGTCGACTTTGGCTGTCATCGGGAGACTCCCTCCGTCTTCGGTCGCCGCCTCAAAGCTGCCCGGGAGCTCCTGAGACTGAAGGTTACGTTGGACATCGGGCAGTGTAGCCGTAGGAGCTGCCGTGATATCGTTGTTTTCGGCAGTCACCTCGTCTTCCTTCGCCATCATGTTGCGGCTGCCCGGGGACTCCAGACTGGAAATGACACCATGCAGATCCTGGAGAATGTCCTTGGGAGCCTCCCCAATTGTTTGTAGGCGTTCCACGAGTTCACTCTTGTTGCCAGCGGTGGAGAGGCCCCGTGCCTTCAGCACCCTTTTCAAATCCTGCACCTTCATTTGGAGAGCAAAACGAACGTCCGCCATTTCCCACATCGTGTGTTAGAAGGCTACAGCGCCAGTAAACGCGGTGGCGGTTCAGCGAGATTATACTTCGTTTCACCTCATGTTATCACCAACGCCTCCTGTTACTAAGATGCCTCGTCAGGTGGCTCGCTCTCCCATTGCGGCCGGTCTGCCATCGTATTGTAGCGCCAAATCGCCACTAGGTGGCGCTCAGTTCCGAC
>JAZHYW010035209.1:0-84714 GCA_037355805.1 Ixodes ricinus | reverse complement strand
CCTCGACGCGTTGTATGGACAATCGTTGGAAGGCAAGCAAGTGTCGCCGAAGGCTACACGAGCAATGTACATGCTACACATTATTGTTTGTATATTTTTGTCTTTTAACGTACAGAGGGGCGTTCATAAAGTTCGTATTATTGTCACGAAGGAATATAGATTCAGCAATCAAACTCGAGTTTCTGAGACGGAGACTGAGACTTTCTCTACATGTTCGCCACCAAAAGTTACCCGCTTTTTCCAGCGATGCACCACATGCCGGAGGCCATTGTTATAGAACTCCTCGTTTTGAGTGTTCAGGAATCGCTCCACTCCAGCAATCACTTGGTCGCCGTTCTTGAAATGCTTTCCTCTTATTTGGCCACACTGGAAGCGTCTGCGCCATTTACCAAAAGTGTCATAAACTGGGGCGTTGTCCCCGAACAACGCTCCCAGATTGGAATGAATATCCTTTGCATTGCTTCCCTTCAAATGAAAAAAAGAAAAAAAACCGGATCACTGCATGTGCTTGGCACCGACGGGCGGTGCCACCTTTGTTTTGACTCCCTAGCGGCGTTCCGAGCTATAATAGCATGCAATGTTTATACTGTGCGGAAACTAGAGGGACGCACGCTCATGTTAATCCCTGTTTTGTTCCGTTTTTTTTTTCAATTTTTTGTGCCGATAATACGAACTTTATGAACGCCCCTCGTAGTTCCATATGGAAAGTTTCCTCAGAAACGACAAGTTTAAAACAAGCAAAAGAAATATCGGTGAACCTTCCGAAGCATTGTTTTCTAACCACTAACAGGCGTTTCAAGGAGCCGGCTCTTGAGATGTTCCCCAAAAGTTTTCGAGAGTCAGTGACTGCAAGCAACTGCTCTGGAGCCCGTGTCTGACCTGCCAGTGCGAGACACCTTTCCTGCTATCGAGTGATGATCACTACGATTTGTTTTACGAGCCTCTGAGGTATGACTTTTTATTCTTAGCTTAGAGCAGGGGTGGCCAAGCTGCGGGGCTCGCGGCTCCCTAGTATTCCTATTCCCCCCCCCCCCTCTCTCCTCTCCCGCCTTGAGCACTTCTCCAAGAAGAGAAAAGGAACAAGTTTTAAATTGAGACAGGTTGCGGTTCTCGTCCTGTGCTACCGCAACCATACGTACGTACAGTTGGACTGCTTTTGACTTAGATAAATCTAAAGTAGTTCAAATTTCATTTATTAGCCTAAAAAAAATTGGACCCCCCCCCTTCTTTTTTTTCTTCTGCCTTTTGTCTTTAAGGCGGCCCTAAAAAAAATTGGTTTGCTCTGTATGTTTATACAGCCCTACTGCGTGATGCACGTTAAAAACCCTAGGCGGCCCTTGGAAGTTTAGTGGTTTTGTTTGCGGCTCTTAGGCCGGGTCAGCCTGGCCACCTATGGCTTAGAGTAATACGTCTAAATGGCTGCGAAGTTCTAAATGACTGAACTTAGAAGAAACAAGACCATTTCCAAAACAAATGGAAACATTTTACCCTTAAAACAGAGCATGTAGGGGAGGAGTTTGAAAATACCTCCTTGATCTTCATAGGAGATGCCCGTGAATGTGCCCAAAATGATAGAGTTTGCTATATTACAATCACATTCAGTCTTAATTATTTCTTCTATTATTTCTATGCAGAAGTCTGTTAGTTTGGGACAGGAGAGTTCAGTTGTTAGAAGAGGGTGGACGGAGGCGGTTTGAGCCCTAAATACTTTAAGCACCAAGATTACTTTGTTGTATGTTTTGCTTTATTGTTCAAGTCCCCATATCTAAGATAGGAGTAAATAAATTAATTTAAAAAAGTCAGTAATTAAAGGGGTCATGAAACGATATCGGAATGGAATGTTTATGACCTTGAAGAGGCGTACTCGTCCTAGTCTGAATGTATGGGCATATGATATAGGTAGTGATAATAAACCTTCTATAAACAATAAAATATTAATTTTTTTTTTCACTTTTCCCCTCCCCTCCTCCCCCCCCCCCTTTTTTTTCGATCGCTAGCCCTTCCATGGAAAATACACTTCCGGGGTCGCTGTCAGATTGGGATTTTAATAATAGCATATCGTAGTGGCCAAAAAAAAGAAGGTAGAAAGTCAAAAGAGGCCCGGTTTTCGGTACGAAAATTTGCAACAACAGCGGACTATTTCGTACCTCCTTCCCTTCGAAAGCTCTCTGCCTTTTCACTGTGATACATCCGCGGTACCCAAAGCACGCCACACGACACCGGACCTCACTTCTTCCCTTCACCCCTAAGCTGACAGCGCGGTGGAACCTATGCGCTTGCCGAACCAATCAGCCGCCTCCCTTTCATCACCTGACCTCATTCCCTGCGCGTGGGTACGCGCGAGGGAGCGTGATCACGTGGCAAAAGTGTGGTTGGCTCAAGGAGCACGTAGCTTCCACAGCACTGTCAGCTTAGGGGTGAACGGCGTGGGGAAAGCAACTTTTGTCCGAGTTTTGAGCGACGGGCTAATCTTCTAGGGGAGGGGGAATCGGTGGCAAACGCGTCTCAGCTCGGAGCGTGGAGCGAAAACTTGCGCTGGGAACCTCCTGGTCCGATCCCCACCGCCCCCGCCCGTTTCGTACCGGCACGTGTTCGCGTAATCATTACTGCGTGGTGCACGTTCAAAACCCCAGGTTAGCGGTTGTACTGCACTGGCTAAAGTTCTCATCTACAGCTGGGATACCGGTCACCCGTTGAGGCGTACCAACACAAGGCTGTTTAAACATACGAAGCAAGATTTTTTTTTCTATGCGAATAATGGGCCACACAGCCACGACGTGCACGAGCACGACCGATTTCACACGTAGGGCGAGGGAAAGGAAGGTGGAGAGGAGGAAGCGGACGCAACCAACACGCAACGGAGGGTGTTTCCTCCTCCTCGCCAGCGTTGCGTCCATTCCCTCCTCTCCCACCTTCCTTTCCCCTCGCCCTACCTCCTTGAGGTTGTCACCGACTTTAGTCACCCCACGGGGTACTTCGAACTAGGGTGCCTACATGCAGTGCTTAAAGTCTCCCGTAAGTTGAGGGGGGTCCCTACAAGAAGGTAGAGGGGGGGGGGGGGGTTCTGACGAGATGTACTAGATGCACATAAAATAAACCCCACTGCTGACTCTGCCCACGCTGTACCTGCAACCCTCAAATTGCTAATCCCCAAATGTCACATCCCTGAAAACAAGCTATTTTATTGCAAGATATGATTTTGATTTCACTAATGCTGGGGCTGTGGAGGAGGGTCTCAGACCATCCGTTAAAATCAGTGGGGGTCCGAGACCCCCTGAGACCCCCCAGACTTTAAGCCCTGCCTACATGCCTCCGGCGAAAACATGAAGGCACCCTAGCTTCGAACCGCTCGGTTCTAACGCGTTGGCGCCACCACAACGCTGACGACGCCACCAACGACAAAGCTCATAACCACGCCAACATTGCTACGTCACAAGTGCTTTTTTTCTTGCGCCGTGTCATTATTTATTTATTTATTTATTTACCCTCAGGGCCAGGGGCGTTACAGAGGGGAGTGGGTATTAAAAGGTACAACACAATATACAGCGTACAACAGAAAATATTATACAATAGTTATGGCTCTTTACAAAAACAGATTGGAAACGGCAGTTTTAAAACACTCGATATCGGGGATTTCGGCAATGACTCCGGGAAGGTGATTCCACATTGTTGAGGCACTAGGAATAAAAGACTCATAAAAATGTTTAGTACGACAAGACGGAATGGCAACTTTATGACGGTGATCGATGCGTGCTGAAACGTAATGAGGTGTTGTTAGTAGTCTTTCTTTTAGAATCGGATTATTATGATATATCTTATGAAACAAGCACAGACGGAACATTTTTCTACGTTGTGAAAGAAGAGGTAATGATAGGCTAGACTTCATTGCGGTCACACTGGATGTACGATGGTAATTTGAAAGGATGAAACGAGATGCGCGGTTCTGAATCGCTTCTAATTCGGAGATAAGTGATTCTTGACCAGGATCCCAAACCGAAGCTGCATATTCCAATTTAGTACGAACTAATGTTTTATATAAAAGTAATTTTAATGAGCTGGGAGCAAGACAAAAATTTCTTCGTAGATATCCAAGCATGCGGTTGGCGTTATTTACAATATATTCAACGTGACACGACCAGGACAGATTAGCAGATATATGCACACCCAGATATTTATACGATGATACGGTTTCGAGAGAGAGATTATTTAGACGATAAGAAGCACACGGATTATCAAGACGGGAAACACGCATAGATTTACACTTATTAATGTTTAGTTTCATGTTCCACAAATCACACCACTCAGAAACACTGTTAATATCTGACTGAAGAAGGGAGACGTCAGAATGACTGTTAATTTCGCGATAAATGACGCAGTCATCGGCAAAGAGACTGACGGATGAACATATATTAGTGGGCAGGTCGTTAATATAGATGAGAAAAAGTAAGGGCCCCAGAACCGAGCCTTGGGGTACACCTGAGCCAACTGGAGATAAATCAGAATTGATATTGTTAGCCGTCACAAATTGGGACCGGTTAGTGAGGAAGGAGCGCAACCATGCAAGGACGTTGGTGTCTAAGTTTAGTTTAGTCAGCTTGAGAAGAGAAGTTCGTGAGATACTTTATCGAATGCCTTTGAAAAATCGAGGAATATGCAGTCCGCCTGAGATCCACGATCAAGAATGGAATGTAGATCATGTGTGAAACACAAAAGCTGAGTTTCACATGAGAATGACTTACGAAACCCATGCTGGGATGAATTGAAAAAAGAATTGGACTCTAAGTAGTTTGCAAGATGGGAGTAAATGATATGTTCCATGATTTTACAGGGAATGCTGGTAAGTGACACGGGTCGAAAGTTATTTGGACAATGCTTTTCACCTGATTTGTGCAAAGGGATCACCTTCCCGATCTTCCAATCCTCTGGTATACAACCTGTATCAAGAGACTGCTGAAACAGTTTACTCAGGATTATAGAGGTATACATCTTAGTATTGAGCAAAAATTTAGAGTTGATATTATCGATACCAGAGGATGACGACATCTTCAGTTTTTCTATTATTCTCGCAATACCAACTGTGTCAATAAGAACTGGGTCCATTGGAAAAAACTCGTAAGTGTAACAGGCAGGGTAAGTAGCATTTACATTACTAGAAAACGCCGAAACAAACACCGCGTTGAGAATGCTAGCACATTGACCGCTAGGAACTACTGTACCATCTGTACATCTAAGTGTTATAACATGCTTGTCAGTCTTGTTTACAACATTCCAGAATTGTTTAGGATTATGTATGAGCATAGAAGGTAAAGTTTGACTGAAAAATGAGTATTTCGCTTCTTTTAGAGCTACTTTGTAATTAGTAGCTGCACATCGGTAGGTGTCCCAACGAGACTGGGAATTGGATAACTTCGCGGAACGAAACAAGCGTTTTTCTTGTTTGACAACCTTTTCAGTGACTGGTTAAACCACGGTGATTTTCGGTTCGATCTGATGGTTCTCAATGGTATGAACGTATTTGTGAGTGAAGCCACTTTATTTTTAAATAAATTCCAGTTCATATTTATAGATCTCTCATCAAACCCTTGTAGGAACTCATCCAGAAACAGACATAGCTCACGATTAATGGCAACAAAGTCCGCCTTCTTATAATCTCTAATACATTTATAGTGGTTATCTTGATTAGGAACAGGAATGTTCAATGTGAAGTGAAGCAAGGAATGATCGCTTAAACCTGGTAAGTAAGTTATGGGACTGACAAGGTCTGGGGAGGTGGTCAATACAAGATCCAAGACGCTTGATGATGTGGGCGTAACTCGGGTTGGCTGGGTTACAACTTGCGAGAGATTGAAATTAGCACACAAGTTCAAGAAATTGCTACACTCGGTAGAAAAGGGACAAAGATAAGGAGATTTGTTCGACCATAAAATATTTGGATAATTGAAGTCGCCTAGTAACATAATTGAAGCATTTGGGAAACGTACCATAATTTTATTAATTGAATCATGTAAATTGTCAACAAAAGTCGCACTAAACGATGGTGGACGATAGCAGACACCCAAGATAATCGTTTTGAAACGCATGCGAAGTTCAACCCAAACAAGTTCAAGGCTGCTGACGACATCTACAGTAGACGAGATAATGTAATCGGCGACGGCAATCAAAACACCACCGCCGCGTCTTTCCCCTCTGTCATGCCGAAAAACGTTGAATCGCCTGGTACACTCAAAAAGTTCGTTGCTCCCAACCTTTGCGGAAAGCCACGTTTCAGTAAGCACCACTACGTCAGCATCGCATGAGTCAATGACAGAGCTTAGTTCATCACGTTTAGATGAGACGCTTCGAATGTTGGTGAAAAGAAGAGAAAGTTTATTCTTGTTATCAGACGCCAGTCCACTACCCCTCGCGTGTTGTTATCGCGAAGTGCTTGCCGGTGATGAGTCACCTTGAGTGTTCGAACTTCGATTCAGGCTGCGCTGGTTAGGGGTGCTAGCATGTTCAAACACACAGTCATCGACTGGGTTGTAACTGTAGGTCTTGTTATTCATGTACAGTTTGTTGTATTTTAATTTGAACACCGAGTTCTGCGTTTTCGCAAATTCAATCAGCTTTCTGCGTGCCTGACGTGTCGGGACAGAATAATCCTCGCTGACGGTAATGCCACTAGGCTTTAATTTTGCGCTTGAAAATAAAATTTGTTGTTTCAATTTGAAGGATAAAAATTTTACCATCACTGGTCTGCATTTGTTATCTGAAAAGACACCGAGCCTATGTGCACGTTCGATAGATTCACTTGAGATAGGAAAATTCAGAGAGGTTGACACGGCGTTTAGTAGCTTTTCCTCAGTCTGGGCCCAGGTTTCTGAATGAGCATCCGTCAAGCCGTAAAACAAAAGATTATCGCGTCGTGACCTGTCCTCGAGCTCAGCCTGGCTAGCCCGTAATCGTGAGTTCTCATCAATGAGGCTATCAGTCATCTGCCGTAACGATGACAAGTCTTGCTGTAGGAGGTCGCTGGACGAAGATTTAGATTCTACCGCAGACAGCCTTTTATCGATATCTGTGATTTTGCTCTCGATTAATTCCTGGCTTTTTTAATATCATTTACGGTGCTGATTAAACTTGACTGGTCTTTTTCCATTTTTACTGTGCGCGAGTTAACACCTTGTAACATAACAAACATATCGTTAAACTGTTTTTGCAGTGTGTCAGTCATTGGACTATTAGTTTCTGATGGAGCGGCCTCTTGGGTCCGCTTAGGTCCTGGATTTAATTCAACGTCCCCTGACAATAACAGTACTTGGCTAAGAACGTCAAAGCACTGACAGCACAAAGAGAACATCACTCCCGGGCATGGGAACAGAAAGAGACATACGTCATCACATTTTTTTCCGAATAAAGACGTATCGTTACTAACCTGTGTAAGCAAGCGCACGACGTGAATGAGCCTCATCGTGACGCTGTTCCCATGCCCACTGGGAGAGCCAGGATCTAGTGGTGCAAAACTATCGATGAGTACTATTGATAGTATCGATAGTCGCCAGAAATCTGACTATCGATAGTCAAAAACCATCGATGGTACTATCGATAGTCGACTATCGGAAAACTATCGATAGTACTATCGATAGTCGACTGTCGAAAAACTATCGATAGTACTATCGATAGTCGACTATCGAAAAACTATCGATAGTACTATCGATCATTCGATTACCGAAAAACTACCGATAGTACTGTCGATAGTCGACTATCGAAAAACTGTCGATAGTCGACTATTGAAAAACTGTCGATAGTCGACTATCGAAACTATCGATAGTCGACTATAGTAAACCTATCGATAGTACTGTCGACGGTTTACTATCGATAGTTTTGCGACACTAGTAGTTCGCGTCGCTCCCCTTCTCTCTTTCTCGCTTTATTTTTTTCAAATGGGATACCCAACTAGCCCAAGCGCTTAAAGGGATACTACAACGAAATTTCGGCGCTCATTTTTTGGTCTATATGTGTCCAAAAGAGCAGTATCACATGGAACATACCAATATCTTGTTAAAAAAGTCTCGAAAAGGAATTTTAAAACGAATTAAACGATTAGCAAAGAGCACCTGGTGGATGTCGCTAACGCCTCGTTTGTAATGCTCGTCTAGGAACCTTGAGAGCTAGTGACGGAAATCGTCTCGCCTCCGGCCACGACGAGAGAAGGGGGAAGGAGGAACTCCCTCTTTCCGAGAATCCTTTTTGTGAGTCGCAGAAGTCGCTATTGTCCCCCTACAAGATTATAGAAGATTAACCCGTCACTCAAAATTCGTACCAAAAGCAGCCGCTTAGGTGGCTGGAACGACTAGGCCATCCTCTCGACGTCAGCCTCGCCGTAGCTTTGCCTGGCTTTGCTCGTTTGAGGACGATTTATGTCACGATTGCGCTGGGGCCTTCTCGAGGCGCTTGCCAGAGTGGGCCGTTTATAACGAAAAATACAGCCACCAGGATCAAAATACAAACAGGCGATTGTCATTTACGGATATTGTGGATCATATTCAACCTATTTTTGAACGCGACGGGAATATTTCAAATTTTGTTGAAGTATCCGTTGAGTATCCACACCCAAAGGGATACTTCAACGAGAATTTGAAATATTCCAGTCGTGTTCAAAAATAGGTTGAATATGATCCACAATATCCGTAAATGACAATCGCCCGTTTGTATTTTGATCCTGGTGGCTGTATTTTTCGTTATAAACGGCCCCTCTGGCAAGCGCTCGGAGAAGGCCCAGCGCAATCGTGACGTAAATCGTCTCAAACGAGAGCAAAGCTACGGCGAGGCTGACGTCGAGAGGATGGCCTAGTCGGTCCAGCCACCGAAGCGGCTGCTTTTGTACGAATTTTGAGTGACGGGTTAATCTTCTATAATCTTGTAGGGGGACAATAGCGACTTCTGCGACACACAAAAGGATTCTCGGAAGAGGGAGTTCCTCCTTCCCCCTTCTCTCGTCGTGGCCGGAGGCGAGACGATTTCCGTCACTAGCTCTCAAGGTTCCTAGACGAGCATTACAAACGAGGCGTTAGCGACATCCACCAGGTGCTCTTTGCTAATCGTTTAATTCGTTTTAAAATTCCTTTTCGAGACTTTTTAACAAGATATTGGTATGTTCCATGTGATACTGCTCTTTTGGACACATATAGACCACAAAATGAGCGCCGAAATTTCGTTGTAGTATCCCTTTAAAACCCTGTCACACTGAGGCAAGACGGCGGCAACAGCAACACAACACGTTGTCCGACAGTCGGGCAACTTGTTGCTCGCTCCCCGTGTTGTCCTACAAACCTGTCACATCGCGGCAACAGCAGCACAACATGGACGACAACTAAAATGTTGCCTCGGTACAGTGGTGTCACAAGGGGGGGGGGGGCGGACCGCGGGTGCAGCGCTCAGGGGGGGTGTCACGGCGGGCCACGAGAGGCGGGGGGGGGGGAGTCGCGGCGGCCCACGCGAAAGCGGGGGGGGGGGGGGGGGAGTCGCGGTGGGTTACGCGAGAGCGGGGGGAGGGGGGGGGGGGGTGTCGCGGCGGGCTGCCGGTTTGGGTGCCGCTGACCCTCATGACGCCACTGCCTCGGTGACGACAGCTTTCGGCAACAAAAACAGCAGCAACTTGTGTTGGACAACGTGTCTTGCCTTGATTGCTGGCTGAGCGAATTTCGGGCCGAGCAACACGACAACATAGATTGCTTCGATGGCAGAGCTAGTTCCCTATGAATAACTGAATAACGTCTTACTCAAATGAAGGCTTGGAAAACGTTAGATAATAATAATTAAGGCTGGCAAGCAGCTAAAATATTTTTATGAATGTTGTTACTGTGTAATTTCGAAAAGCGATTGTCGAAATGGTCACAGCTAGGTCGTGACCGTTCAGAGTAGTGTTGAAATTAGAACCGTCGAGAGACCAGCTCACATTACTGCTATGAAATAAAATGGCATGCCTACTCACCCTCTGATAAAGTATAATAAAAATAATCCTGGAAAGCGAAGATTAAAAAATCGAAGCATTAAAACGACCCAGTTGAAACGACCACACTGATCATGGTTGCTGATGTTTGGAACTTGGAAAGAGCCGCTATACGAGACACCTGATTTGTTTCAAAAAATACCCAGGACGTTTTGGGGAATCAAGCAATCACATAGCAGGCGGTAGGTAAAAAGCATTGAAAAGTTTTATTCCACCGATTGTTATGAAGGCCGATCCTGTCGGTGTCGCAGTTTTGAAACGCTGTCAGTTCAGCTCAACACCACGTTACAAAAGACGCTTTGGAGTACTGCCGCTGCTTACTCAATTTTACAGTAAAATATGAATTGCACAAGAAAGAAATCCCAAGAAGTGGAGGCAGTCGATCCCAAGCAGATCTGAAGGCATGCCGTGACCTGTGTAAGCAAGCGCACGACGTGAATGAGCCTCATCGTGACGCTGTTCCCATGCCCACTGGGAGAGCCAGGATCCCGCCAGCCGTTCTTATCGACGAGCGAAGATGATGGTGCTGTCGATGATGTTGCCTTGCTTGACCGAGGAATATTCCAGCTTGGTTGCCAGCAGGGCGCGCACCAAAAGCCGTCCTCACCGTTGGCTGCGTGAAGCTCTGGTGCAGCAGAATCCCAGAAGTGGAGGCAGTCGATCCCAAGCAGATCTGAAGGCATGCCGTGACCTGTGTAAGCAAGCGCACGACGTGAATGAGCCTCATCGTGACGCTGTTCCCATGCCCACTGGGAGAGCCAGGATCCCGCCAGCCGTTCTTATCGACGAGCGAAGATGATGGTGCTGTCGATGATGTTGCCTTGCTTGACCGAGGAATATTCCAGCTTGGTTGCCAGCAGGGCGCGCACCAAAAGCCGTCCTCACCGTTGGCTGCATGAAGCTCTGGTGCAGCAGAATCCCAAGAAGTGGAGGCAGTCGATCCCAAGCAGATCTGAAGGCATGCCGTGACCTGTGTAAGCAAGCGCACGACGTGAATGAGCCTCATCGTGACGCTGTTCCCATGCCCACTGGGAGAGCCAGGATCCCGCCAGCCGTTCTTATCGACGAGCGAAGATGATGGTGCTGTCGATGATGTTGCCTTGCTTGACCGAGGAATATTCCAGCTTGGTTGCCAGCAGGGCGCGCACCAAAAGCCGTCCTCACCGTTGGCTGCGTGAAGCTCTGGTGCAGCAGAATCCCAAGAAGTGGAGGCAGTCGATCCCAAGCAGATCTGAAGGCATGCCGTGACCTGTGTAAGCAAGCGCACGACGTGAATGAGCCTCATCGTGACGCTGTTCCCATGCCCACTGGGAGAGCCAGGATCCCGCCAGCCGTTCTTATCGACGAGCGAAGATGATGGTGCTGTCGATGATGTTGCCTTGCTTGACCGAGGAATATTCCAGCTTGGTTGCCAGCAGGGCGCGCACCAAAAGCCGTCCTCACCGTTGGCTGCATGAAGCTCTGGTGCAGCAGAATCCCAAGAAGTGGAGGCAGTCGATCCCAAGCAGATCTGAAGGCATGCCGTGACCTGTGTAAGCAAGCGCACGACGTGAATGAGCCTCATCGTGACGCTGTTCCCATGCCCACTGGGAGAGCCAGGATCCCGCCAGCCGTTCTTATCGACGAGCGAAGATGATGGTGCTGTCGATGATGTTGCCTTGCTTGACCGAGGAATATTCCAGCTTGGTTGCCAGCAGGGCGCGCACCAAAAGCCGTCCTCACCGTTGGCTGCATGAAGCTCTGGTGCAGCAGAATCCCAAGAAGTGGAGGCAGTCGATCCCAAGCAGATCTGAAGGCATGCCGTGACCTGTGTAAGCAAGCGCACGACGTGAATGAGCCTCATCGTGACGCTGTTCCCATGCCCACTGGGAGAGCCAGGATCCCGCCAGCCGTTCTTATCGACGAGCGAAGATGATGGTGCTGTCGATGATGTTGCCTTGCTTGACCGAGGAATATTCCAGCTTGGTTGCCAGCAGGGCGCGCACCAAAAGCCGTCCTCACCGTTGGCTGCATGAAGCTCTGGTGCAGCAGAATCCCAAGAAGTGGAGGCAGTCGATCCCAAGCAGATCTGAAGGCATGCCGTGACCTGTGTAAGCAAGCGCACGACGTGAATGAGCCTCATCGTGACGCTGTTCCCATGCCCACTGGGAGAGCCAGGATCCCGCCAGCCGTTCTTATCGACGAGCGAAGATGATGGTGCTGTCGATGATGTTGCCTTGCTTGACCGAGGAATATTCCAGCTTGGTTGCCAGCAGGGCGCGCACCAAAAGCCGTCCTCACCGTTGGCTGCATGAAGCTCTGGTGCAGCAGAATCCCAAGAAGTGGAGGCAGTCGATCCCAAGCAGATCTGAAGGCATGCCGTGACCTGTGTAAGCAAGCGCACGACGTGAATGAGCCTCATCGTGACGCTGTTCCCATGCCCACTGGGAGAGCCAGGATCCCGCCAGCCGTTCTTATCGACGAGCGAAGATGATGGTGCTGTCGATGATGTTGCCTTGCTTGACCGAGGAATATTCCAGCTTGGTTGCCAGCAGGGCGCGCACCAAAAGCCGTCCTCACCGTTGGCTGCATGAAGCTCTGGTGCAGCAGAATCCCAAGAAGTGGAGGCAGACGATCCCAAGCAGATCTGAAGGCATGCCGTGACCTGTGTAAGCAAGCGCACGACGTGAATGAGCCTCATCGTGACGCTGTTCCCATGCCCACTCATATTCCGGAAACTACGTGGAATTACTGCGTAGTTTCCGGAAACTATTCCGGAAACTACGCGTCGCAACAAAAAAGGCTTATGATGTTTTGGTCCTGGGCCAGGGGCCCATATAGGGAAACGATAAAAGTTTGGGATAATTCAGTTGTGAATTATTTTTGCGTAATTAACCTTTTATAAATATTGTGTTGAAGGGCATGGTTTCAATTTGAAAATTGCCCACCATCATCGAAAAACAGTAAATTAAAAATTGCAGAACGATAGAAGGCATGCGTGGCATTTTACGGCTTTCTGAAAAACCTGCACACATTCTGACGGGTTTTTAAGTTTCTGTTTTGCAATCGGAGCGCTTTTCGGCCCCGATGACACCGCACCCCGTGGAGAAATAATGCAACCAGCCTCTGCTGCTTGGCGCGAGGACAGCGCAGCAGTAGTTGATAGCACTTCCTTCTGTAATGTAAAGTTACAGACCCAATTCTTCTTTCACCCAACATGCTTCCCTCTCTTCTGCGTGTTTGGCGGACTTTTCCGGACTGCCAACCGCTCCACCTTCCCCCGCTACCCAACAGCAAATGGGCAGATGCCTCTCGGAGTTGGTTTCGGCCTTGTTGTCGGGGCCCGTGCTCAGGCAACCATCGCCCCTCTGCCGATGCAAATATACTTTCGGGAAGGACGCGCCATGTTGGGGTGCGCGTGCATTGCCGAGAAAGGGAGTCTCATACACGCGGATAACAGAGCTTTGGCTCTCGCGCTGCGGCCTATGGCCAGGGCGAGTCCATCAATGATTCAACGATTCGAAATCGACGCATGAGAAGGTTTCAACTTTCAGCAACAAAAGTGGAGGTTTCTTTCCAGCTACATTATGTACTACTTTTAAAAATAAGAATAATCTAGTCGCGTTGTGATGGTCCACATAGGTTCGCGGCTCTGGTATCGCGCAGGAGATCGCGATTCAGGAAAACCAATAGAACTAAATTTTCAACAATTTCCGGCCACACCCGGCGGCGGTAATGAGCCTTCAACTAAGTATTGTAAATGATAAACTCAAGTCAGTGTCATCACTTCAAGATATCAACATTAAGATAAAATCAGTTACGAAACGTTGCCAGCTGAGACAACAATTATCACGGGAAAACTTGCACGCACCTTGAAAATGTACCCCATGTTCATCGGCGGTGCGAGCCCCATTCACGAAATGTTCCGAGCACAGTCGAAATGATCGGCGTTGGAGAAAAGTATTTTCGGTTTGCGGACGCAACCCACTGCCGCCGGAGATGGAATCATGTGAAAAGCGATGGAGCTTAAAGACACTGCAGCAGCGCTTGCCGGATTTCGTGCAAGCTATATAGGTCCTCGGACAGTATTCGACTCTTTCTGTCGCTATTCGATCGGCACCCAATATTCAAGTAATGGTATCCCGATGACCGGGGGACTATCGCCATCCAAGCCCATGGCTCTAATTAGGTTTGGGAGCTTAAAATAGAGAAGAAAGCGCCAACGAAGTTCGGGCAATGCATACACCAAACACCGACGAAGGCTTTCATACGGGACTTCCACTCTTTCTAACGCACCAGCAGGGGAAAGCGCCGGTAGCCACTCTCCTCTGCTCTCTCTCTCTCTCTCAAAATGGCACTAACCACGATGAAACAGTATACAGGGAAGGAACGAACAGCACAGGACATATTTTACAGCTTTGTGTTGTTCGTTCCTCTCCTTATTCTTCCTTGTTTTTCGCTATTGCATTTACAATATATTTGTCTTTCACCAACTAGCCAGCTCTCGATTTTATTACTTTACTCCACTTAGCGGTCATTTACTACAGAAGGTCTATAGTTCTTATCCTTTCTTTAGTGTGGCCGAGACTCTTCAGCATATCTTATATTACAATAAACTAAAGCGACGCGAAGGTGCGAATGGTTCTTCCAGCACCCCGTGGAAACTTTCTGAGGGTTGTTGACAAACGCTGTTGAACTGCAATGTAGCGATGTTAATTTTTATTTTTACTGCATACAATGCGATAATCCCCAAGTAGCGGAAGTGCCATGTATGCTCGGGGAATCAAACTATATAATGCAAGGAGATGTGGTAGAAATTAAGTGGAGATTTGGGCGAGTTGGTTCATTGCAAACGAAACAACAGCGCCGAAAAAACAGAGGGACACAGACGAAGGAAAACAGCCCAAGGCGCCTTTTTATGTTTCCTTTCGTCTGTGTCCCCGTGCTTTTTATGGCGCTGTATTTTCGGATGTAGTGAGCAAGCATTTGAGAGCGTGTGCAACTTTTGATCAATTAAAAGTACTAAGACGTTTTTGAATTTCTTGAATTTCCCGTTGTTGGATATCTGGGACCACTTTAAATCATTTATTATAAAGCGGCTGTATACCATTTCAATAAAGCAAATTATTAAAGAAACAAAAAATGAACCGGTTTTTAGGAACATGTAACCGATAACCGAAACCATAAAAATTAAAAGCGTAAAGAACCGAAACGAAACCGATATCAACCGGAAACGGTAGCCGTAACCGTAGCTAAAACGTTATATTTTTTCAGTTTGAGTCCCTGCTCGCGTCCCGCTTGTCCCAACGTTACTTAAAAGCAAAGTTGCGAAACTCTCCTTTGAAACCCGGACCGCTCGCGTCTGCCGAGTCCAAACTGAATTAGGGTGCCTCGATGCGCGTCTGTCACAGGGTGAAGACAACCATTGTAGTATTGAAAACTGCCAGCGCGTGCCAAATGGGCCTCAAGATAGTCGCCAAAGCACTGGCCAGAGCTAAGCGCTCGATCTGAACGTGACCGAAGAACTGGCATTTTGGGGACCGAAATGGCGGAGATGTCACGCCGGTCTATATGAAGGCTTCCTAAACTAAATACGATATCAGCGCCGCCCTTTAGCAACTAGTCGAAAGATGAAAGTTCGTTTATATTGGTACTGCGAAATGGCACTGCGAGATGGCGCCACCAGCCCTTTCGCCACTCGACCTGAACGGATATGTGCAGACGTGCAGTTCCCGGAGTGGCCGCTGCGGGAGAAATGGCGGGGTTCCGATTAGGGATGTCGCGAACCGGCCGAGGCTCGAGTGCGACCAGGTTCGACTTTTTCGACACTTTTCGTAAAATGTTCGACTCAGGTTCGACTCAGGTTCGACTGCTATGCGCATGCGCGACAGGCTGGCGGCCCAGTTGGCTTCGGATTTAATGCTGACGGCTAAGGGATGAATTAAGGGCAGCACTGATTGGTTATTTCAGTTAATACAGTACAAACAAATTAAGTTACTAACTTATTCAGTGATTACAATCAACTTCTTCTTAATTGCAACTGTTCATAAAATTACAACAGAAGTTTGCACAAAAAAATTCTCCAGTCCTAGACATGCTTGTATCAATGTCTGGCCACGCACAGCCTAAGCCTCACGGTTTCCCGCCAGCACTTCGGAGAACCAATCACGGTAACTTCACGAAGGCAGCTCGGCGAATGACGATGGCGAAACATGCGCTTAGACCAAAACGAAGTCTGAGTTGTGACATTACAACAATGCAAGCGTGACGTTTTGCATTGCTTAATGTCACAACTCAGACTGCGTTTTTTGGTCTAAACATATGTTTCGGCATCGTGACTCGCCAAGCTGCCTTCGTAAGCTGCTGTGATTGGCTCTCCGAGTGTTGTGCGGAAAGCGGACGCATGGGCTTTTTTAGAGTGCACTGTCTACAAAGTCGAACCGGTCGATTCTGGTTAAAAGTCCGAAGGTTTGTCGAACCAGTCGAACCCCGAAAGTCCGACCTAAAAATCCGGTTCGACAAACGTTACAAGTCAAGAAGGTAGTGAGAAGCCCCTCCCACAGGCGTCATGCGCCCGTTTCGAATCCCTCCGCAGTCGAAAGAAGATTTCACTAGAAACGCTCCTTGTCCCGCTTCAATGGATATATATCGGTTAAAGAGTGATGCTAACCTGCCTCCGATCCCACTTTTCTAAGAAAGTGACCTTTGTATTCATCGGAGGGGGAACCGAGTTCCTGAAAGCAGCCTTTGTATCCATCGGAGGGGGAACCTAATCGCCGAAAGTCGCATTTGTTTGCATAGGAGGGGAAAACTTTAATCTCCATCTCATGGCTTCCACAATGCTTAGTCAAAGTCGAAAAATGAATCAAATACGTACAGGAAGGCAAGACCCTCGCGCGTTGGCCGCGACATCACGGGAACGATGGGACGCTATTGGATGCGGAGGTGGCGGCAGGAGGTATGACTCCCTTTGAGGGGCATTTGCCGCTACCTTCTTGACCTGTAACTTACTATAGTTGCGATGACCATTAGTCCGGTTTTCGAGTACCAATCAGAGCCACTTTTTCAAAGCAGGCTCTATGGCAGATTTCCCAACTGAGTTTTTCTAGTAACGTTGACTTGTTCGTTTCGTCCCATTGGTCACCTTACCACAACTTTGTCTCAGAAATCGACTTCAAAGATTTTTAGTTTTTTTATAGAGAGAGAGAGAGGGACAGAGAGACGGGAGATATCCATAGAGAAGTAGATAGTTTGACACCAACATTTTAATTAGCCTTTTTCGGTAGTGGTTGCTCAAGGAAATGAAGTAACGGAAAGTTGAGATACACTCGCTCCCCATCTAAATATGTGCATTACGACGCCGCTCAGGCTTGTGGCATTCTATATATATGTATAAAATAAAGGTCACTGAGAGCCTCAAAAACACGAGACGTAACGAGTTCCTAGCATCTCATAATCATTCCGCAGCCAATGAGAATACAGAATTATCCGACAAGAAGGACGAAGAACCAATCACGTAGCGAGAAACGTGAACTGACATAACGAGCCACGCCCATTGGTTCCTTAACCTGTGAGTGACCACCGACTACAGTTTAGTGCCTACATCTACCTTAACTTATGTTTTTATAGTCTGCGTGTTGCACCAGACAAGAAAAAAGAATAAGAAAGAGGAGGATATCCCTGGCATTCATCTAAATCTGTCTCCCAGGCCGGTGCCACCCTGCGCTCTATACACCTTTCAAAGAAACACTCGACCCAGGAACAGCAAGCCGTTTTGAACCCAGTCACTGGGTTTGAGGCTAGACTCTCACCGGCGTCCCTCTAACCCTAGCCGAGAGGACTGTGATTTCGATAGCGCAGCCTGTAAAACAATTCGACAATGCTAGCGGCTAAATTCTCGTCTTTCCCGCTGTATTTTTTTCTGTTTTATGGTGCACGTATTTTCCCGGGTCATCTGAAAGCATTGCACCACATTTGAAAAGAAGAAAAAAAAGCAATAAAAAACCTATAAACTACAGGGTGAAACAAGGAGACGGCAGGCTCTTTAAATCGACCCGGAAAATTCGGTTTCTTAACCTATCGCGCTACGACTTTGTGCAGCGTTGCCCACAGATGGTGCATTTTTTTTTGTAAAATTTGCAAAGAGCAGGAACTTACCATGAGGAAAAAGTAAAAGAAAGAAAAGGCTTAAGCTCCTATGGAAACGTCAGCGACGCCACCGGTCTGCAAACAACACGGCGCCGTTTCGCACGGGAGACAAGAGATGGCGCAAGCAGTCGCGACGCCAACTGCCGCCAACAGAACGAGCAGACGACGCCGAGAGCCAGTCGTGTCTAGCGAGACAAGGAACTGCAGTTCGTTGTTACGCGCCTGTTTTTGTTTCTGCACTGCCGCCTGCGGAACGCGAGCCGCTTTTGAGTCAGAAAGGATCGTCTGCTAAAGTGCCGGCTCTCGGCGCCGTATGCTCGTTCGTTGGCGGCGTTCGTTGCGCCATCTCTTGTCTCCCGTGCGAAACGGCGCCGTGTTGTTTGCAGACCGGTGGCGTCGCTGCGTTTCCATGGAGCTAAGCCTTTTCTTTCTTTACTTTCTCCTCAGGTAAGTTCGTTCTTTGCAAATTTTACAAAAAAATGCACCATCTGTGGGCAACGCTGCACAAAGTCGTAGCGCGATAGGTTAAGAAACCGAATTTTCCGGTCGATTTAAAGAGCCTGCCGTCTCCTTGTTTCACCCTGTATTTTTGTTGGGTACGCACGCGACAGAACGAATGCGACTTGAATGTATAGTTCTAGTTTTGTGTTGTGTTTTTTACGATAAGTTTTGACGGCTCCGCGCGATTCGCCGCATGACAAACGACAAAGCGCTTAGCTGTCAAAAATAAATTACAACAGAAGAGAGCCGAAAGGCATTCATTTTTCACGCTTACAAATAACGTGTTTACCAGTGGACAGGACGCGGACGTACAATTTCGAAAGTGTTAGCATTCGAACAATATATTGTACGCATTACACGATGCAGCGTTATCCGAAGAAATTTATTTGAGAAAGATCTCAAATAGCACAGTCACAGTCGACGACAGTCACCGTCTTGACGATCGGACGGAATCCAAAAATGACTTCGTTTTGGGGCACGTTTCGTGGAGGCTTCCTTCGCAACAGCACCAAGTCAAAGGAACGAACGCGACTGACCCGTTTCCCACCCCAACCCGGACAACTATTTTTGGAGGTGACTGAGGATTCTACGCGGATTATCTCTGGGAGGGGGTGAACAATGTTCGCAAAATCGCGTCAAGGGTCGTTCGACGTCCTTTACCTCCTTCGTTTCCCGTGAATGTCAAGCAGAAAGCTTGAATGGCAGAAGCACTTACCAGCCTTATTTCTCACAATGGAAGATAACACAAAAGAGTGCAGCACGCATAAAAAAAGTTAAGTGGAAACTTTCAAGAGGGGCGAGAAAACGTCAGAATGCAAAACCGCAAAAACACAGGTAGAGAACCGCGTGAGGGGTCTTCACAGTCCCAGAGAGTGGCAGAAAATTTCTAGCTGATAGAGGCGCAGAGTCGCACTAGCCGCATCAGCATCAGCACATGGCGGCAGCCTACGAAGCGTGTGGAGCAGGTGTATATCTTGTTCAACTGCTGTAGCCGTCTTCATACATCCGGGCATTTTAACAAGTTCGGCAGGGTTGTGGGGTGGAGGGCACGCGTCCGATCTCGATAACAGACGACCGACCGGGAGGCCGTTCTCGACGTTTCGGCGGCAGTGCCGAGGCTGTGGCAGTACCCGCTGCGCTGAATGTCGGCTGCGCCGAAAGCTACAGCTTCTGCTGCCGCTGTTAAGTTGTTCACGTTTCCCGAACATTTACGGCAGTTCCAAGAAGAGCCTTTAGTGCTCTGTTGATTTGATTTCAGCAGAATGTGTATGGCTAGGGTACTTTGTTCGGTTACATCGTGGCAGTGGCGTCGCCACTGGCAGTACCACCACTCAGCTGCAGGCGTACACTCCGTCAGCAGGAAAGATGGAACTAGTGAGATCAAAAAGCCTGCGTCGCTTTCTTGCTAAAAGACGAAACGTCGTGCGAACAAAAAAAAAAATGAACAAAGTCGAGATTAGCGGTGATTTCGATTATGCAATGGCGTATAGCAATGGCATGCTGTCATTAGACAAATGAAATGAGTCGTCATATTGTCGCCACGTTTGCTCCGCCAATTGTAGCGGCAACTTGAACTGGTAGCAGTAGGTAACATCGACATAAGTATTCTCCCGCTAAATTTAGCGGGAAACTGATGAATTCGTCATGCGTGTCCCGTGACGTCTGGTCACGTGACAACAGTCCCGCCAAATTTAGAGGGGAAACTGAATCGGTGGCTAGGTCACCTGACGTTAATTTTTCCGCTAAAGTTATCGGGGAAACTGAATTCGTTGACGCTCACGCCGTCGCAAAACCGGGGCGAAGGGCCAGCAACCGCTGAAGAAAAACATTCCGTGGTGAGCAACAACAAACCACAAGGCGGATTTCCTTATGCACGTCTTCCCAGCCATAAGTAGTAGAATTCTGTTAAGAAAGCGCGTCACGTCAAAGTTAGCTACTTTAATTTTCTTTTTCATTTTTATAAATAACAATGAACTTTCTTTCAGCAACACGCTGCCGGCGCACTCGCGTTGTTTGAGTTTCGGCGGCGCATTGAAAACAATCGCGTACCCATGATGGCGTATTCCCAAGCGCCACCAAAAGCTAAAAAAGTTATTTTGGTTATCATAAACCAATAGAAACATCGATAATGTAAGCCCTCTAAAGTTTTCATATCGAAGGCTTAGCAAGCAACGAATTATGTGCAAATTACTTGTTATCTAAAAAAACGAGAAAATACACGCGGTTGTCACTTATTTGGTGAGGCCGTTTCTCTTTTGTTATTAATCCAGGCCTTTTAATCGGCGGTTGGCTTTGGGGGCCTAAGTCAGCAACACATCAGTCAAGAAAAGCTACTGGCAGCTGCTTTACTAATGCATGGAGACGACAGTCCTACCGATCTGTTAACAAAGTTGTTCTCGCTTTTTATTGATTTTTCTATTGCACGTCAGGGGACAGCGAGATATTGTGGGGTTAGTCATTTGATTGTGCGCCAACGCTGTACGATAACCCGCACACGGCAGCATTTGCGCCGGAAATCGCCGAAATGACGTGATTTTAAAACGTGTTTGCGAACGCTAGCCGTATGTTTGGTACCGCTCAGCCTACGCAGCAGACGGCGCAACCGCGGGTCAGAGGAGGAGGCCGTTTCTCTTTCAATTTCTCTAGAGTAATGTTCTCTATTGCCATACCACTCGCTCAGAGGCAAGGCAAAGTACATGTTTCCAGAACGTCCAAAGCACATTGACATAACTTTCAGGCATGCTGTGTTTCTACGTAATGTCATTTGTTGTTTTACCCTTTCACCCTTAAACTGGCAATGCAATGACAACTACGTTATCGCTGAGTCAGTCAGACGCCAGTCTTCTGCCACGTGATCAGGCTCTCACCAATACCGGGGCGCAGAGAGCGGGGTAAGGTAATGCAAGGGAGGTGGTGGATTCGTCCGGCGAGTTCCTAAGTTCCACCGCACTGTCCGTATAGGGCTGAATATACTAAATAAACTATCTCAGAATTCCGAAATATAGAAAACTAGGCTGTTCAGACATATCCTCCCAAGCTCGCAGCTGTCCGTGACACGTGGCCATACATAGATGGTGCAGTTGCTGTTCACCGTTTGCAGAATGAAGTCCTACTTTTGTGTTATTGCGGTGATTATCGCCGTTTCGGCTTTTGGTGGAAGTATTTTTCCGTTTCGGCAGCCGTTCAGTTTCCACTGTTGATGCCTGGTGAGCAGCCAATGCAGGTAAATGTCGGCCGGCAAAATCGTGATTTTTTTGTTGCTTATTTTATGGATTGTGTGCTACATGTTGCGAAGTATTGAAATGTTAGCTTAGCTGTCGAAGTCACCTACTTATCTGTCTGTTCTCTGACTGTGCCCCATGCACTCCCGTGAACTATCGTTGCTGACAGGTTAGGAGTAGAGGGAAGCTCCTCCCAGCTCTTCCTACTTTAGCAGAGCGAAGCCTATTAGCGTGGAAGTAAACTGCCAGGATATTTTATGGGGCTTTAGAGTAGATACGGACAAAACTGAAGAAGGAATCAGAAACCTTGAACCGAAGTTATCTAATGGAGTAGATTGTATTCCGAGCTTTTTACTCAAAGGTTGTGGTGACTTGTTTGAACCGATTTTAAAACCCATTTTCAACTTGTCACTTCGCTCTGGTTTGTTCCTATCGTTATGGAAGAAAGTGGTGGCCGTGCCAATATTAAAGGGGGCGATTCATCGGTTGTCAGTAATTATCGACCCGTTTCTTTATTGTGCGGCTTTTCTAAGGTGTTTGAGAAATTTATTCATAAACGATTAACTCATTACTTTCATTAAGAATTAATGATAACAACTTCGCAGCATGGGTTCATTACGGGACGGTCAGTTGAAACGAACTTGTGCACCTTTTTACTTCGCTGCACCAATTTTTACGAACAGCGGACAGGTAGGTGCTATTTATTTTGATATGTTTAAAGCATTTGATAAAGTTGATCATGAGCTATTGCTCCACAAATTATTGTTATACGGTTGTTGTTCTGAACTACTTCGCTGGTCTCTAAGCTACTTGTCATGTCGTACGAATCAGGGGTCCCCACGGGACCCCACGGGTCTATTAAGGGGTCCCCCAACTTCAGGGGTCCCCCACGGGTCTATTCGGGCCTCTTCTGTTTCTGATATTTCTTAAAGATATAGCCTTATGCGTCAAAAAAGCTGAGCTCCAACTGCTTGCGGATAATATTAAGACTTTTATGTGCGTTGCTACTCCTCTTGATTGCAATGTTCTTCACCACGAAGTGAATAAGATACTGCAATGGTCTTTGACGAATAAGTTGCTTCTAAATCCTACCAAAACTAAGGTTCTTTTTCGAGCAGACGACACACTGTTTTGCATTTTACTTATTCTTTGGGAGGTACTCCAATCGAACGCGTGACTGTAATGAAAGATCTCGGTGTGTGCCTTGATAGCGCGTTGTCATTCAATGGTCATGTTTGTTTTATTGTTGGCCGTGCGATTAAAACTCTTGGTATTATATCTCGTATAACTCAAAAGTTCAGACGACCTGCTTGTATGATTCGTTTATTTTGTTCTTTAGTTTGTTCACGGCTTGAGTTTGTATCTGTTGATTGGAATTCTCTAACACGTACACAGTATTTAAGCATTGAATCAGTGCAAAAAAGAATGATACGCATTTTATATGATAGACACTTTCAGCGTCGCTTTTAATATGATTATGAATTTCTTCTTAATAGTGTTTTACTTAGGTATTTGTCAAATAGAAGATTCGAGCATGATCTGATTTTTTTAGCACAGGGTGGTAAATGGTTGGACTGATGCTAACCTACATCTGAATTTTGTCCATTTTAATGTTCCTGGTCGCGTTACCAGAAATGTTACTGTCTTTTACGTTGAACTCATGTCTAAACTCTCACCACTGTCCCGTATGCACATTTCATTTCATAGAATCGCATCCTCTAGCTTGGACATTTCCACACATCTCCCAGTTTTTCGCCGGAACTTGGCAAGTCTAGTTTAAAGCTGAAACTGTATTACATTTTGTGTGAAGTGTGCAACCTCTTTGTAGTCATGCTAATTTTGTACAATTAAAGCTGCGCGCGTGCTGTTTCTTCTTTTTATCTTGTGCGCGCCAATGTGAAGACCCGTTCGGTTGTATTTGGGTACATTAAATAAACATTATTATTAATATTATTATTATTCACGAATGAAAAATTCATCAATGTAACCCTGTTTGGCAGTCAATGTTTTCTAGTGGACTGCTGACTGTTTCTGACTGCGCGTCAAGCATGTCTGATTGGCCAACAAGTTGCTCTGACCGACAGTCAAACTCCAGTCAGACTCCGCTTGTCGGCTTTCTGATGGTTTTCTGGTGGCAGTCGGCCGCCGCGAAATGCCATCAAGATTTCTTGGTGGCGATCCTGATTGTACGTCGATTGCCTCTGACTGTACGTCAAAAAGCTTTGACGGGCAGACAGATGTACGGTCAAAGGACGTATAGTTCGTTCGAATACCACTATTTCGTCAAATCTATGAATACGAAAAATAATCTATGCACGAGAAAACGATTTCGGGACGTGAGCCCATGAAACCGGTGATGTTAGAGATATGACCAGCAGGGCACCCGACAACCCTGATCAGAAGCCCGCCGAAACGCCGAACACGCCACTTTCTATACTTTCGCTTCGCCCATAGAGGCTTCGCCGAGCTTCCATGAACGATCGCTCTCGACTCGTTTTGTTTGCCCGCTTGCTCCAACCTGGCGATCCTGCCCGGGCTCTAAAAACTCTTATGTTTTAGTAGAATTTCTCCTCGACAAGACCCAGCCTGTCGTGAGTTCCGACTATGTAAGGAACTTTAGCGGTGTAGTTGAAGACGACAAGGTGTACCAGGTCTACTGTGCCGGAGACGCGCGAACAAAAGGATCGTTCTACGACGCGAAAGTACTCTACATGGCAGGTGAGTAGAACTGAAGTACGGCTATTGATGTACGAGTGCTTTGCATAACATGCTGAAGGCCTAACTGTATATGGAGCCGAAGCATTCTTTAGAGGCTGTGTCTACAGTGCCGTCCGACGGCACTCCACTCGCGCCTACAAGTGCTGCCCGAAAGAGAGTCAGACGGCGCGTGTATCACTGGGGAGCTCGTTAACACACCCCAGAGTCTCGAGTACCGTCCGACGGCACTCTTGTAGAGCGTTCAAGTGCCGTCCGAAAGTCTCGTATAAAACGAGGTCTCAAAACGAGCTTTTGAAGCTGCAGTGTAGCTTAGTGGTAAGACGTCTGCCTCATGAGCAAGCGGTCCCAGGTTCAATGCCCCGTGCGGGGTAGCCCTCTTTTTTCGAATCTTGAGCATTTTGTTTTGTCGACGCATTTGGCGATATTTACATTTCTTTTTTACGATAAACATTGGGAAAACCGAATGTTGTCGACGAAATTTCACTGAACAAAATGGTATGGGACTTCGTTTCCCGAGGTGCATGGGGAACAGCGCAGCTTGGTTTGCCGGCTGGACGCCGCGAAGCGGCGTGTACGACGGGGCCAAATTGGGTCAATAGTTTTGTAATTAGCAGCCGCATACTGTCGCCGCGAAGCGTCGTGAACGCAGGCCGGGGGGGGGGGGGGGGGGGCGGGGTTAACGAGTTCCCCAGTGATACACGCGCCGTCCGACTCTCTTTCGGTCGGCACTTGTAGGCGAGAGTGGAGTGCCGTCGGACGGCACTGTGTACACAGCCTATAACGCCTCGGCTTGTGAACCGTTTCATAGCCACCCAAGATGGCCACCTCGGATTGGGAGCTTTTATATAAATGCTGCCCTTGTTGATGAAATTCTCTTGGCATTACCAGTCAGACGTCATCTGATGGACCATCAGGGCACGTTCCACCAGGGCTGCTGACTGGTAGTCAGTGTCCCAAATTATGTACCTTGATGGAATTTTCAATATGGTTATTATTATGTTTATTATTATTATTATTATTATTATTATTATTATTATAAGGCTGGAGAGGAGGTCACCTCTTCTTCTACGTTCGCCCTGCTAAAGTAGAAAGAGATGGGAGGAGTTTCCTCGAACTTTTAACCTGTCACCGACTATGGTTCGTACTGATATTGTCTTAGTAGAAGTTAAATGTATGTACATAATTTAAAAGCCATAACTTGACGACCACGTTAAGATTTGAAGGTTGTAAGAGGGTATAACTTTGAGACGAGAAGGAAGTTTACATTTAATTCGAGGGAACAGTGGCTCCCTCCTTTACTTCTAAAAACTGTAATTTTGAGACATTCTCCTTCTCGTCTCTCTGCGTTTTCTTTCGTATTTTGGGTTGCTTCAAAATGTTACTCATTATGTTTGTGTTCTAAAGCGTGACTTATATAACCAATTCCGTTGTATCTCTATCGGCTTTCAACTAGTTGTGAACACCGCTTTTGTAATTTTGAGAACTGAACTCGTAAGGGTCAGGTACAGTCAGAGGCAATTTGACCTGCGACAACGGAGCGAGCGGCCACGGGGAACAATTGCCGTATGCAGCGCTGCGTTCGCTTTTCCGCGCTGGGGAGGAGGCTACGGGAGCAGTCCACGTTTCGGTGCCGGGGGAGGTCGAGTCAAAACAAATGCCCTTCGCGCTAGAATGGCCTTCAGTCATATCAGATAAGCTCTTTTTTGCACAATATTTTTCCTGCGTTTTATCTTTCGCCTTCTCTTTGTAAATTTTGATTGTAGTTGCTCAAGGGGTCAAACGCTCCGCTGTTTCATTTTGATCATGGAAAGTAAGTTAAGAATGACTAATAGTTAATTTAAAGACGTGCACTCAATACTTTTAGTTACTTTTACTTTTACGTTCACTTTTTAGACTGAACCGCGAACCGTAAACTGAGATCAAGTTGGAATCATTACGTGCGAAAGAACTGATAGTAATGCCCGACGGCTTTACAAACTCATGCTAAGATATGAGCGCCAGAAAGCAAACCAAGATAGCCTTGCCAAGGGAACAATAAAAATACTTAAAAAGATATAAGTCGGCGTATTTTGCTAACCGCTTCGAAATGCCGTGCCGCATTGCAGGCCATTCGTCATGTCTCCCTTCCGTCTTAATCACCCCCCCCCCCCCCACACACACTTCTACAGGTTGGACCAGTCCGCCGAGTCTCGTTCCCAGAACGCCGCGTCAACCGCTGCGCCCCATGCGGCATTTTGCCTGCTCCGCCGGCGTTCACGTTGTCGCAGGTCAAATTGCCTCTGACTGTACATACTGCCTTTAATTGTTTTGAAACGTAATTGGAAATCGATTTACTGTGAGGGGATGGGAAAAGGGGGGGGGTTGTGCAATTGGAATGGAATTCCAGATATCTGAATTAGCACTAAGGACACAAGGCTAGTCGTGTTATAAATAGAATGTCGAGCACAAAAGAAGCAAAAAAAAAAGATGTGAAACTCTGCTGTAGGATTCATATGCTTCGGCCTTTGTAGAATTAGGATGTTAGCTACGCAGTTTATTTATTTATGTGTTACACCTGCCTTAATAAGCTTACAAATCTTTAGCATTCGTTTATATTAGGTAAAAGTGTAACTCAACCACCGACTCTGAAAATTGAGTATTTATCTTTATACCTAAATACAGGCTGAAACTGCTATGTAAGAAATTTTCCACAGTTCTATTTTTAGCAGTACTTCGAATGACACAGATTTCTTATTGGGCGTAAAAACTGCAGCGCCTTACAACTATTCTTGAATAGCTGTAATCCGTGTTACAAGAACAAATAGAAGCAAAAAAAGTTATCATCCTAGGATTATCTGGTGGTTGCTGCAGGTGTTTTTGAAGGGCAGGCTGCGAAGATTAGGTGATCGTAAAATAGTACATATACAATTAATTTGTTTCTGGTTTTACGTGTTTATGTTTCAAAATCTCGTATCGGCACTTCAATTTCAAGATCTAGTAGGAGTAATTAAGCTAATTTTAGCATTCTTTAGACACACGATATTACAATTAAAAGCTAAAGCAACCATGAAAATTTTATTGTATGAACTGTTATCGACCAGCTGCGTCACTATGCGATGCCTAAATTACAACTTAATTTTATTGTTTTTTTATATAAAGAAACATTTGTGCACTGCCTTCCACTTTGCACCAAATCAGCATAAGTATATTGGTAAACTCTTCAAACAACACCTGCAATTTACCATTTCTAGGGAAGCACGATATCTCGAAACGCGAAAGAATAAAACACATAGAAAGACACACACCGACAGGGCAGTTTTTTCAGTTAGCAACCGACATTTATGATGCCTCCTTAATGGGTCAGCGCTTTTCTAACCCAACCCTCGGATAAAAGAGGAAGAAACCCGCAAGAGCAGAAAAGATAACCCCGTTGAAAAAAGGAAAAGGAAAAAGAACCAAGATACTCAAATTAAAATTAAAAGCAAAAGATAAAAGAAAGAATAAAGGAGATTCTTGTCTCCCCTAGAAAAAGAAGGATAAAACACCACCGGAAAAAAAAGAAAAGCGCAGAACCACCTTGTGCTAACCGCTCTAACTCCTCTTTCAGAAACTCCAACTCTGCCTTGATTAACCTAAGGGAGTGTGAGGCGTAGTTCAAATCCTCCCCGGCTATCTTAAAGGACTCAATAATTTCTCGTCGTAGTCTGTCATTGTGTCTCCCGATGACTCGCGGAGCATGGAAGTCCGGCTCACAATTTGAACAAATGCGGTTGTGCTCCACAATGGGATGAAGAGAGTCACTAGACGCCCGTGTCACCCCGAAGAAGTGCTCACGGAGGCGAGTGTTGACGCACCTACCGGTATGTCCGACGTATGCGTCGGACAAACCAGCGGGTGCGTCAACACAAATCCTCTACCTTGTGGTTTATTTTGGGCTTTCCAACAAAGTTCTAAAAAACTAGTACTCCCTTTCTGTAGTTCGCACTCTAAAATGGTTAAGCATGGTATTGTCAGGTCCCTCTATCTCTCCTCCTGTGCTAAGTCCCGTGTCCACCTTGTAGAAGCAGCTTATCAACACAGCAAGAACGCCTCCTCAAGGCTGGTACCTAAAGATCTTCTTTCGATCACCCGCATTCGCCTAATTTTAGGATTCACGAGCTTTCGGTTTCCCTAAGAAGGACTTCTCAGGTAGTTACTATACCCTACGTCCATAACACCTCTCACCGCTTGAAGACCATCGCAGCGCGGTATGGTACTTCTGTTGTTGTCTCGAGCAAGACACGCCTAAAACAACTTTACCAAAAGGTCAATGACAGCAGTGCCCACAAAGTCTGCTCCATCCAGCATGCCAACCCATTGTTCCCATGCGACGAGAAGGTGGTGCACCGTATTGGGTCATTCTATGCCAAACGTCCCAGATGTTGCGCTCAACCCATTCCAATTTAAAAAAAAAAAAAAAAATTCGTGACTTTTTGTAGCAAGGTCCGTAGCCATGCCCTTAAATATTTTTGGCGAATGTTTTTTTTATGACGTGAGCGCTGTTTTATTTTTTAAAAACAGCGTGAAACTAGGCATCACTCAATAATTGATGAAAAATCAGCTTTTAAGTGAAACACCCAACAATATTTTTTCTTAAATTTGCACGGCTTTCGAATTACACTGTGGTTGGGCTTGTAAAGTTTTGTTTTATCTAAAATAAAAAAAATAGAAATTTTTAAAAATTTTAACATTTTTTATTTGATAAAAAATATCTAATTGTTCCCGGGACTTACTAGAACTTTTTACCGCCTGACCTGTAGGTATATAATCTATAAAAAATGTTTAAAATCGCTCAATGAAATAACTCGCAGTAAACGAAAATCCAGAAGTTGCACTAAAGTGCGTTTTGACGCATAAACAGCCGTTTATTTTACCCTAAGGTGGTCCAAGTAAAAATACAAAATATGGTGGGTTTGGAAGAACAATCAATTTGTTTAAAGCGAGAAAACAATTTTTGAATTTGAACTCTCGCACCACAATCCGGGGTCACTTCTTAATGCCTCTTCGCTGCACAGCACACCACCTGCGACAACAGCTGACACGATTAAGTCCAAAGAAAGAACGGAGTATTCTCCCGCTTCCCTTTATCCGTCTTTCCGGTTGCAAGGAAAGAAACGGCGGTTGTCGTGTAATAATCGGAGGTGCCGCCAGCGCGTATAACAATAGCAGGCCCGTTGTGCCATTTGTACCCGAGGGCGGTTTGAAACGCGATGCTAACACGGGTGTCATCAGTTGACGTGGACTTCTCCAAATAGGGAAACGCGATAATATCACCGCGAAATCTAGCTGTCACGCATACTGCGGTCAAAAGCGGAACTATCCAGCGACGAAAGAATTTGTCGTTTCAAAGCCGATTGAAACACAAACAAGGTGTGAGCCTCCAACTGCGCGTATTCGTTAACAACACATCGCCTCGTCGTATGAGATTGTCCGTTCACGGGGCTTTTTTGTTGCTGTCTACATCTATCCTGACGTCGAGAAGACAGAGTGACTGCGATGTGTACGTTAAAAACAGCTAGCTTACTTGTGGATGCTCTTACCTGGCAGGCGCTAAGCATTTCCTGATATCAAGACAGTGGAAGTCCACAGGAGGACACAGCCACGCAAAACGGTCAAAATAGGAAAAGCCATAAACCAACAAGAGTAGAAAAAAGCCTCTTCCTACCAAGATGTACCCGACAACTCGAGGTCCTGTTTTCTACCTGCGTGCGCACACCGTGACACCGTCGCACGCTTTGCCGGACTCGACGGTGGCGTGCTGTGCAGAGAAGAGGCGCAAGGAACGACGCCAGGTTGCTGCGCGAAAGCTCAACTTGAAAATGTTTTTTTCCTCTTTAGAACTAAATTACCTTAATGAAACTTTCAAGAACAAAGGGAAATAAACTTTTTTGTATAAGTTACCATGTTACGTCTTAGGGCCACCTCAAGGCAGCATTCACGGCTCTTTAAACGGCGAAACACAGTTTTGCACAAATATTCTTTTTTTGTGCAAGATATTTAGTTGTACGGCGTGAAACCTTTTTTGTGTACAGTATACCTACAGGGCTGTCAATAAGAGTATTTACAGTCGCATGCAGCAAAGCCATTGTTTGTAATAAAACTAAAAATATGCTAAAATGCTCATATACTCCTTATTTTTTAAAACTGCATTGAACATACCTAATTCTATGACACGGATCCTTATTACATAGCAATCCAAATACCGTAGGGTTTTTAGGCAAACATATTCCAGGGTTGCGGAAAAAAATCTTGCTTTTCATCGATCATTGATTGACTCGTAGTTCCACTTCCTTTTGCTGGTTCAAACCGCCGTCACCCCATAAAATTTGTTTTTCGTAAAAAATAATATGTCAGAGAGGCAACCCAAACGTTACGGTGAAGAGCCATCCATTTTATTTTAAGAATCCGAGGTGGCCTTGGGACCTTTGGCATGGCATGGAGAAGTCCTGGTCACTTGATGCCGCTCGTCGTTTAGGCATCGCGTTTCGAGCCGCCCTCCGGTACAAAGTGCACAACGGGCCTGCTAGCTATTGCTAAGCGCTGGCGGCACCTCCGATTATTACACGATACCCGCCGTTTCTTCCATTGCAGCCGGAAAGACGGACAAGGGGAAGCGACAGAAAACTCCGTTCTTTCCTTGGACCTAATCATGTCAACTGTCGTTGCAGGTGGCGTGCTGTGCAGCGAGGAGGCGTTAAGAAGCGACGCCGGGTTGTGGTGCTAGAGTTCAAATTCAAAAATTGTTTTATCGCTCTAAACAAAAATCACTATGATTAAACTTTCATAATCAAAAGATTATTCATTGTTTTTTCCAACCCACCATATTTTGTATTTTTACTTGGACCACCTCAGGGTGAAATAAATGGCTGTTTATGCGTCAAAACGCTCAAATTTTAAAATTTTCAATATATTTTAAGTTTTTTTAGATATTTAAATTAAACAAAACTTCACAAGCCCAACCACATTGAAAGTCAAAGCTGTGCAAATTTAAGAAAAAGTATTGTTAGGTGTTTCTCTAAAAAGCTGCTTTTTTATCAATTATTGAGTGATGCCTAGTTTCACGCTGCTTTTAAAAAATTCAAAACTGCGCTCACATCATCGAAACAAAAATTTTGCAAAAAATATTTGAGGGCATGGCTACGGACATAGAAGGCCATGCATTTTTTTAGAAATCGGAAGGGGTCGAGCGCAACGTCTGGGACGCTTGACATGGAATAACCCGATATTGAATTTAAGCTTCACTGTCATAACATGTTGTGTACGAGTCTTCGAGAATATTTTATTGCATGACACAGTGAGAGATACAAGTACCGCGTACAGGGTGTCAAAGATTTTATAGATTCTTTGGAACAAAAACACTGTAGGACAAATTTCAACAGTATACTCATGCCCTTATTTTGGAAAAAAAAACAAGAACTCATTTTAACTTTTCTTTTTAGCGAAACACCAAAATTAAGTTTTTTTTAATAATCAGTTCTCCTAAGGTTAATTTTGACCTTTTATTTCAGCACTTATATATAAGGCCGGTCATTGCTCCCTTTAGGTTCCTATTTTCTCGTTTGACGTTTCAAAAAAGACAAAAATAGACGCTCTCACCCGAACGTACTGTAATGTACGAGGTGTAGCAACTTGAATGAAGTTGCCACATCTCGTATTTTACAGTACGCGTGATGCTCGGAGAGCCAATCTAAGAAACCTTTGCATCCGAGCAGGTCCAGTCATGCTTCAATTTAAGATTATCTGATACATTGACAAAATAACGAACCCGCTGCCACCGCCTCAAGACGTTGAAACTGTTCGTGTAGGCGGCACATACGTGGCAGGAACCTGTGGCAGCTCGTAACATCAAGTTCTTTTAAACGAAGGTAGAAATGTCAATAAAACTTTGACCCTAATTACAATGACTTAGGCTAAACATGCTGTGAAGAAATCCATGAACCTTCAGGAAAACGGGCTGCCATTTAAGGAAGATTTCGTGGACGACGACTGAAGAAGTGCACAGCCTTCGACACAAAAAAATGACAAATATCATGTTCACAATTTAGGAAAATGCTTGCGACCTTGCTTTAATCATAACTAAATAGTTGAAGGATATTTAAAAAAAACACGCGGCCAGTCAACAGTTGTTTGCTTGCGTTGAAGTGGTTGCTGAAACCTTTGGGGAAGAAGAAATCGGAACACTAATCTTACATGCCGATAGTTTATTATGACGGTGACCCTGCTCATATGAATTAGAAGGTATTGAGGAATTGGCTGAGCCGTTACTGCCAAAAAAGAAGCATCTTCTCAATTTACCGAACATAGAACCTCGAAATCTTCGGTGTTTACTACAATCACGATTATCCTGTAAGGATCGTTTCAGATTTACTACGGAAACCTAGAACATCACTTTAGGATATACCATAAACCGTATCCTGAGAATGTGTTCGGTAATGTCACCATCGTCTCACTAAGTGAATATCTTCACAAGGGTAATTTTCGGAAGGTCTCAGACCTCAGCCACTAGATCAGTGGTAATCAAGGCTTGTTTTCACAGGGCGGTTCCTGAAATATTAATTTCATAGCTTAACGCTAAGCATAAGTACAATTGTATTGAAACTGAATCAGTTTTATTTTTAAAGCATTTCAGTTTTTTCGAACACCTAAAAAAATGAAGCAACAGTATTGACACTGAATGAGTAATATTAAAAGTATTTTGCAAATATGCTGAAATGAGATGCGAAATGGCGCAAGAACTCTTTCGCAACAAGTCACGCCTAGTAAAGCAAATAACGCAAAATGTGTAGATTAAGGAAGATAAAAAAATATGTTTACATATGAACCGAATGATTCGGTTGTATCGTCTGCAATTTCTGCATCGCAAGAAAACCATATAGATGCATCTACATTCATCTTCGTAAACACGCGTACAATCGTCAACGGTATGACTAACATCAAGCAAGTGGTGTCTCGTTAAACAAAGATGTGCTGTAGCTCGTGATAGCACACGCATCATTCCGAAACTATACGCCCATTCAAAAACATTTTCTTCTAGTATTAGGTACTGGTGCAGTAATTTCGAAGTTTGGTAACCAAAGCTGTGCGACGTTTGGCCTGCTCTGACGTATTCGCGTGAAGCAAATCTCTGCGTCTGGCAAGTGTATATTGCAAATTCAAATCACTCCAACAAGACCACTCTTATCTTCTACTCATGTAATATAAGCAATCTAGCAAAATGTCCAATCCTTTCGCATCTTCATGTGCCAACAACCTTGGAGCTGGCAAAAAGGCATAGCACACTCTAAAAAAATCTCATGCGTCTACTTGCCCGCCCATCACTCGGAGAGTCAATCGCCGCAACTGACGGGTGCGGCTCAGCAAATGACGATGCCGAAACATATGTTTAGACCAAAAAACGCCGTCTGAGTTGTGACATTAAGCAATTTGAAACTTCACGCTTGCATTGCTTAATGTCACAAACCAGACTGCGTTTCTTTGTCTAAACATATGTTTCGGCATCGTCATTCGCTGAGCTGCCTCCGTAAGTTGCGGTGACTCGCTCACCGATTGTTGTGCGGGAAAGAAGACGCACGGGCTTTTTTAGAGTGCAGGTGTAAATGGGTCGCTTGTCTCTTAGTATCAAAGGAAAATTTAGGGCCTGCAATAATCGGTAGAACTTACAACAGGTTTGACTGCTATCAAATGTAATAACTTGGCAAGCAGATAAAGCACTTCAGATACACAATAAAGAACACTCTTATATTATCAGTCACTGATAGTTAGGGCAGCAAACAATTATATTCAACTGTGTCTCAAGCGTTCTATTTTTGAAAATACCATCGATTGAGACATCAATCAGAGCAACTACATCTCACATAAACCACTGGCAGAGATCAAGCTTTGTCGCCTCAAGAGAAAAAGTTTAAAGTTTCTGATTCAGGTTTCGTTAGGTCAAAACGCAATCGTGTTTTAAAATCTGAAGATTCCAAATTAACACTAGGCGTGTGGTGTGGTAAACTGCTTTGCAGATGACCGCTTAGTAAAAGTATTGTGCACAATCAAGCTCAGAAAAAACACCAGGCTACTGAAGGCTATTCCAGTACCCAGTATGAAAAAACATGGTCGTATATCCGTCAGCGTCATTGGTTCCTCGCCAATCTCACGCCTTGATATTTTTTCCCGTTTCACGGATCGGTTAAATTCCGCCATCAACTTGTAATTTTCGAAAACACCACCCTCAAAGGCCTGAATCAAAAGCTTCCCAATGGCCTTCCTGTACGGAGATGTGCACTTAATCATGGGACCTGTGATAAAATTGGGAAGGAATGATTCAAGTTGAATATAACCTTGCGAGATAAGCTGGCCTTTGAAAACATCCGTCGAGTTCAGGGCTCCTTCGAGAAAGCAAAAAGTGTCCTTTCCCTGTGGCCCAATCTTTATTTTACCGGACGGATCTAGGCACTCGGCTGCCGGTCTTACGCGGATGCCCCTCTCGATTTGATCTTTCTCCGTGAAGTCTTCAGGAGAAGTGAGGAAACAGACATTAAATCCCCAGGAAGCCGGACCGCGTTCAGTCGAGAACTCAATAACTTGTCCATCCAGAGGAACGTTCCACAGCAAGGATATGAGTGCTCCTTTGAATCCGGTTGCAAGTACCGTCACAGCAAGAGACCATATTCCTAGAATGATTCTAAGCGGTTGGTTATGAACGTTGTGCGCGTTCAGGTGGTAGCTCTGTTGCAGCAGCGAAGCCGCAAAGAGAGCAATGAAACTGTGAACATTTGCCACATTTCGCAAAGAATTTGAGGTGATGATGAAACTAGCCAGAACGCAAACAAGAAGGGATCCAAAAAGGGCAAGCCAGACGCCCGTAGTAAAGGGCAAGAGGAGTACCATTTCTCTCGGCAAAGGAACTCGGTCCTTCACGAAAAAGACAAAACCAATGCTCTCGTAGGAGCAGGGAGCGTACAAGTTGGGAAAAAACGGTAGCCTATTTACAAACGTGGGCGTGTACAAGAGCATGGTTGGATCTCTCAAGGCTTTCAGAGACAGGACAATATTTCGTTTCACGCCGTAGTTAAAAATGTGGACGGCTTCGAATGAAGCGTTCCTGTGAACTATTACCTTTTCCAAGGCCCCGATTGTGTGACTCTCGCAAAAGTTGGGATGGCGGCACAACACAGTTATCTTGGTGTTCCGAAGAGGTTTGTCCTTGAAGAGCTCAAGGGAATCCACCTTCCGCCTGCAGTTGAGGCAGTTGGCCTTGTTATTTTCGGTCAACCAGATTTTACGATTTCGACGAAAAAATACGAATACACCACACCCTTGGTTGAACCAAAGTTGGTCGAGGGGAGTCATACTGGAGTTCCAGTGCAACACCAGTAGGAATCCTCATGTCCGTGCAAACAACGTACACGTATATCACGTAATGAGTAGAGATGATGTCGTATTTTAGTCTCCACTGCGTCGACTTGCAGACTGGAATGAGCACGACATAGCGGTCATTTTCTACCGCTTGGCACTTCCTGGAGGTGCAGAGTGTTTGGGCATGTGCTCAGGATTCTGCTGGAAACTGGCGCTTCTTTGAGGAAGCGGGTCAGGAGAAGTGACTCGTCCATTCCAAATTCTGGAGGCACAGCAATATCGAGACGCCCCCACTTGGCGAACTGCAGTACGTAGTCCATGAACGGAGGAAACTGGACAATCTCTTTCCAGAAAGGGCACTCATCATTGGCTGTCTTTGTAGCCACAGTGGCTACAAGGTACAGGGTAAAAACTAGTTTCTGCAGTTGCATCTTCTCTTACGAAAGGCAAGCGCGGGTGAGATAACTAGCTTTCACTGATATCGCGTCGTGTGTCTTCCAGTGATGATACGCCAGGGGCTCCTTTATAAAGCATCCGCAGTCCCTTCAACACCCACCCATTTTGAGACATGCGGTTCACCGATTGGCTTTCAATGTACCGCAGTTCGGTGACGTAGTGCCGGCATCCAATCGCAGCACCAATCAGTATGATGTAGAGCAAAAAGGTATTTGATGTTTAAATCGTTAAAATAAACAGAAAGCCGCTCTTGTTTTGATAATGTTTTGTTCAATAAAATACTTCTGACCCTGTTCGTCATCAGCGGTTTCTTTCTCGCATCGCCATTGTTGAACCATCACGCCCAAATATTGGAACAAGTAAATACTAGAGTCGTTCAGGCCCTGGCTGAAAGTGCTTCAAAGTTCGTTTGGGTAAGTGTGATTTCTTAGATGTGAGGATTGCGTGCCTTGACGTGGACGTAGACTTCATGGCCCTGAGTGTCATATTATTTATATGCTAGGATTTTCAATACTTTTTAAAGTATACAAACACACACCTTCGGTGACACGTTTAGCGAGACAGCACCTTTATTTACGAAGTCGCTTTTCGTGAACTTGATCCGTCTGATGCCGATTTTAATTCAAGTAATGCTTAGCAACTAGGCCATCGCTCTTACTGTGGTGTGTTGTGGTCCGCTCACATATAAGGACCATTAGTCTAATCGCATTGACGACAATGACAACTAAAGCATTGTGTTGTGGGCCTTGCTGCTGGTATGCGTAACCCATTATTTGCATGTTTTTTTTTCTTGTTCCGGTAAAGAAGTAACAAGTACGAATTTTCTAGGACACAAAACGAGTAACATATTTTCGTTCATTGTTTGTCTTTCCAAGGAGTAAGAGTACTTTTTTAGCTTTTAACACAAAATGTGTTATTCTAACGGCACTTGGCGTGACACGACGGGAAGCTACTAGTGGTCAAGGTCCTTACCGACGCATAGCGGTACACAGCTGGCGTCCTCCAAAATATCCGGGCACCTTGGGTCAAACCAAGGCGGCTCTAGTCGCCAAGAAGTTTTAGATAACACTTACCCTATTGAAAATTCCATCAAGATACGTAATTTGGGACACTGACTGCCAGTCAGCAGCCCTGGTGGAACGTGCCCTGATGGTCCATCAGATGACGTCCGACTACCACTGCCAAGGGAATTTCATCAACGAGGGCAGCATTTATATAAGAGTAAAGCTATACGCACTCCGGAGTGCATTTCGGACGAAATGGCTTTACGCACTCATAAATATTGCCAAATGCCTCGACAAAACAAAATGTTCGAGAAAAAAAAAAGAAAAAAAAAGCAGGTCCGCCGCGGATCGAACCCGCGTCCACTTGCGTACAAAGCGGACACCTTAACCCGGTACAGATTCGTCTGGCGTCGCACCAGGCTCGAGGGGGAGGAGGAAATAAGGAGGGAGAGGAGGAAAGAAGGAAGGAGAGGAGGAATAGAGAGAGAAGAGGAGGGGGTGAGGAGGAAACGGGAAAAACCGCCGGAAAGTTTGTTGTGAAAAAAAAAAAGGGGCATGCGGTTGGGGACGTCCCCCGCCGATTTGTTGTGGGTACTTTGTTGTGGGGCCTAAACGCTGGTCGCTTACAGACTAAACACTGGTTGCTTACTGTTAGAGATAATTAATAGGATTATTATTTTAATACCCTCAGCTCAGCGCACCGAGGCGATTTGTAAACGGAATAGGAACAGCCCCATTCAAATAACTTTGGCCATCCAATGAAAAGTAACAGTACCCACAACAAATCGGCGGGGAACGTCCCCAACCACATTCCCCCTTTTTTTTACAACAAACTTGTTGGAGGGCTTTTTTATAGTTTCCTTCTCACCCCCTCCTCTTCTCTCTCTCTATTCCTCCTCAGCTTCCTTCTTTTCTGCTCTCCAATCCTCCCCTCCCACCTTCTTTCCTCCTCCTCCTCGAGCCTGGTGCAACGCCAGAGGAATATGTACCCCTTAACCCCTATGCAATGCCATCGCTTAGAAAACTCGATGTGACCATTCGTTTTATACGAGTTTAGCGGAGTGCGTATAGCCATTTCCGTCCGAAGTGCACTCCGGAGTGCGTATAGCTTTACTCTTTTTTTCCCCTTTTGAAATTTGCGTTTTTCAGGCAAAAGGGACATTCTTTTACAAACGGGACCACATGCACCGTAAGCATGCTTCAAAGAAACGCCCTCGATGTCTGAACCTTTCGGGACGACCGTACACACTTTAATTTACAAAACCTATGTGACTCCGTTGAAGCTAGAGAGCAAGCATGCATGCTACGACAGACAGCCCTGGCTTCCACGGACGAACGCGAGCAGCAGACATATCTGAACTACGCTCGCGGATGCTTTTTGTCAGCACTCTTCATGAAACAATAATAATGAGGTGCGACACAGCGGTAAGGCCAATAGCCCATGCCAGATAGAAAGGTATAAACTTTCTAGCCCAAACCTCTCGGACCGAGTCAGGAGCATTTTAGTATTGCAGCGCAAGTTTCCGAAAATGAGCGCATCGCTCTAAAGAATGCTTCGGCTGCATATGCAGTCAAGCCTTCAGCATGTTATGCAAAGCACTCGTACATCGATCGCCATACTTCAGTTCTACTCACCTGCCGTGTAGGGTACTTTCGCGTCGTAGAACGATCCTTTTGTTCGCGCATCTTCGGCCCAGTAGACCTGGTACACCTTGTCGTCTTCAACTACACCGCTGAAGTCCCTTACATCGTCGGAACTCACAACAGGCTGGGTCTTGTCGAGTAGAAATTCTACTAAAACATAAGACATTGTAGAGCCCGGGCAGGATCGACAGGTTGGAGCAAGCGGGCAAACAAAACGAGTCGAGAGCGATCGTTAATAGAAACTCGGCGAAGCCTCTATGGGCGAAGCGAAAGTGGCGTGTTCGGCGTTTCGGCGGGCTTCTGATCAGGGTTGTCGGTCGGCTGCGTGTCATATCTCTAACATCAGCGGTGTTATGGGCTCACGTCCCGAAATCGTTTTCTCGTGCATAGATTATTTTTCATTTTCATAGATTTGACGAAATAGTGGTATCAGAACGAACTTTACTTCCTTTGACCGTACATCTGTCTGCACGTCAAAGCTTTCTGACGTACAGTCAGAGACAATCGATGTACAATCAGAATCGCCACCAAGAAATCTTGACGGCATTTCGCGGCGGCCGACTGCCACCAGGAAACCACCAGAAAGCCGACAAGCGGGGTCTGACTGGAGTTTGTCTGTCGGTCAGAGTAACTTGTTGGCCAATCAGACATGCTTGACGTACAGTCAGGCACAGTCAGCGGTCCACTAAAAAACATTGACTGCCAAACAGGGTTACATAGATGGAGTTTTCATTCGGGTAGCAATAGGTAAGGGGAACAACATATATGTGGCTCTTTGGCAAGCTTGTTTTCTATAGAGCTCGGTGTTTACTCACAACAATGCGTGGGGACTGGATTCTTTATCTTATTTACTTCTTAGTTGTATATAATGATCCCGGACAAGACGGTTCGTGGCAAAATGACTCCGTATAAAATGGTCCCGGTCAAAATGATTCCAAGTTCCAACCCTGATAAATGATCCCAAATGAGTTTTTGACACTTGGGCACTCTTTGGTAGTTCTGGGAAACTGCTACTCTGAAGCGTCATTCCAGACACGTGTAATGTATAGTTTAACGCGTTTAAGTTTTTCATGATGTATTTTAGGAAACAACCCAGGAAGCCCAAAAGTTAATGAAAGGTCTATTATAGCTTGATCGTCTCTACGGCTCCCCGCCTTAATAATAATAAATAATAATAATCTTTATTTTTATGTGCCCAAAAACAACCCGGAGGTCTTCACTTTGGCGCACAAGTCAATGATAAAATCGAACAGAAACAAAGTAACACAATAAAAGCAAAGTAAACCACAGGTCAAAGGTGTGTTGGAAGCGCTTACAATTGCTTGCGAAAAACAGATATATCACTGAATACATCAATATTTGTATCATTAAGGCGATTATATAACGATTGTATACGTGACAGGGGCGAGGATCTACACATGGTATTGACGTAAAAAGCAGTATGGTTCCTAGTTAACCGAGAAGGGACATGAATGTTAATTCTGGATAAAAGCATATTGCAATCTATTATCCCATTTACTACCTTATGTAGAAAAATTAGGTCACGCTCGGCCCTTCTTTCAGACAATGGGCTCAGAGAAATCTTATCAACGAGAAAGTAATGATCATAATAAAAACGACGTTGAAAATAGCGGTCATAGACAATACGTACGAAACGCTTTTGCACGGTTTCAATTTTCGCTGACTGCGTTCCAGATATTGAGTTCCATGCTACAGATGCAAATTCAAGCCGTGATCTAACTAGAGAGCAAAATAAACGAATAATAGAGGCTGGGTTTTTAAACTGCTGCGTGATGCGAGATATCAGTCCCAGCATCTTAGTTGCTCTGCCAACAATAGATGACACGTGTGGAATAAACGTCAATGCACTATCTATACACACGCCAAGATCTGTTACAGAAGATACACGTTCGATAGGAATCCCTTCTAGTAGATAACTATTATGTATTACATTATGACGTTTGCACAAAGTTAGTACCTTTGTTTTCACAGGGTTCAGTGACAAGTCATTCAATTTGCACCACTGAACTATTCGCGACACGTCATGCTGTAAAGTATCGCAGTCAGCGAGAGTACGAACATTCATAAAAATCTTAATGTCATCTGCAAATAACAACACCTCAGCATTTTTCACATTGGACGATAGATCGTTTACAAAAACGAGAAACAAAAGGGGACCAAGAATAGACCCTTGGGGAACACCGGAATTGGAAAAGAAAGTTTTTTGAGCGACTGTTATCTATGCGAACGCTGTTGGGACGACATGATAAGTAACTTTGGAACCATTTACACATTTGTGCGCAACAACCATATAAAGACAGTTTACGTAATAACAACTGTCAGAGTACGGCACAGAGCTGGAGTATGCAAGTCACTACACTAATGCACACGCGCACGTTAAAAGCGCAAGGTCACGATGGACTCTCTGCGCTCTATTGGGCTACCTGGTTATAACGTGCACAAAAAGAAAAACAACCACAAACACCATTTCTAGGTTTTTTTTTTCTTTTCAGCACTGCTTCATTGATCTTACCATCTCGTAGCTTTGGCTGCACTGTGACGTAAGTTAAACGTAATATACGTGAGGAAGAAAGTAATCACATTTAGTAACGAAATATTTTTTTGAAATTTCCCGTAATAGCGCAATGAAGCTGCAAAAAAACTTATGCAAACATTAATCAAATTAATTATCTTGCACATATTACACATTTGTGATGGCGTGTTATGGAATACCTTTTTTTTCTCGTGCTAAATATGTAAAATATAATACAAATATTATTTGATATGTCTATGTGTAATCGTATTTATAATTTACATTATATAACTTTCCCGTTTTCTCGGCTCAGCTGCTGCCATGCACTGTGTTTTAAATTTATGTCATAAACTTTAAAACAGGTGAATGTCTCATAAATTTAAGTATTAAGTGAAACACTTTTTTTCTCTGTGTCTAATTCGCATCGAGTGCAAACAATCGAATGAGCTCAAAAGAGCAAGCAGACTATGCCTCAACATTTGCCTCGGAACATTTTGTCTGGGTTTGTGATTGGGACCATTTTGTTCAGGGTTGTTTTTACCGGACAAATTTTTCCGTGACCATTTTGTTCAGGACAGTTTTGTTTGGATTCCTCTTTTTCTTGATCGTCGCGGTGATGCAATTCAAGGATAGGGGGCTGCCGGCACGAACCATTTGAACGTAAACGACATTCTAAACATTGATCATGATGTAAGTTTTGTTATCTACGCAGATGATAAGAGTGTCTTTTTTTCAGGAACTCACATCAATGAAATTATATGAAGTGCAATTACATTTCTTGATGAGCTAAATGTTTGAACGAAAGCCAATTTATTGCAAATAAATGTGAGCGAAACGGAGGCACTTTAATTTAAAGCACGTAGCAAAAATAATATTTCTGAGATAAATATTTTTCGTGCCTGAAATAAAATAGTTATAGTAGAAAGTGTAAAAGGTCTTGGTATAGTCTTTAATTAGTATATGATGTTTGATGATGCAGTGCAGCATACATCTAAAAACAATTCAGGGTTGTGGGTATAATTTATAAATTTCGTGATATACTCGCTATTTCGGTTTTGCTGCCCATCTAGAATTTCTTTTTTATTCGCAGTATAACTAATGGGTTTTTTTCCGTTTGGGTGACACGACGCAGAAACATCTCAAACAAACTCAAAATCTACATAACTAGGTAATTACTATTATATGCCACGCTCCTTATGACAGTCACACGGAAGCCACTTCTTACAAACTTTAATATAATACCAATTGTCATTCATTATGAATAAAAGCTATTTTCAAAACAATGAAACTATTTATTCTACAATGGCCACCTTTGAGCGAAGTAAAGTGATTCATGAAACCAGGTGTGTAGAATAATGGATAGTGCCGCACTCCAGAGCAAACTTCGGAATTCAAATGCTATGAAATACTTTCCCCCATTTTTTAAAATTGTTTAGACAATTATAATATACGCACACTATTTATTTAGAGATAATTCCTTGTTTAAATACTGTATGCAAACTGAATGCGTGTTACAATTAATCTATGTTAAATTGTTTTCTTATATTTTACGTCTGTAATTATGCGTACGCTGTTTATCTGTCAGTGTTGAAAAAATTTGTATGCAAACTGAAGGTATGTTTACTATTCCATGTTAATTTGTTTTCTCATATTTTTGTGTCCGTGAGGCTGTTAAACTGTTTCTTTATTTTCATGATCTGCTCTTGCTGTTGGGAGAGGCAGAGGCTTCATCCAGCAACTACTAAGTTTTTTCTTCTCTCCGTCCTCTCTTCAAGTTTAAAAAAAATTAACAAAATTATAATTTTAATTTTAATTTAAATCTGGGCAAAACACTAAAAGCTCGATATAAGACGCTCAAGAAGGAGGGGAAAGGAAAGATTTGACGTTTTGGGCGCACGCCCTTCGTCAGACTATGAGAAACTAAGAGAAGCCAAGGAGCAGGGCGCGAGGGCTGTCGCAACATGATGTGGAAAAGATTAAAAAAAAAGCATATCTTTTTTTTTCTGGCGTCATGTTGCGACAGCCCTCGCGTTCTTCTCGGCTTCCCTTAGTTTCTCATAGTCCGACGAAGGGCGTGCCCCAGAAACGTCGCTTGTTTCCCTTCTCCTTCTTTTGCACGTCTTATCATTCACGCGATAAGTTTTGGGCTAAGATTAAACAGGTGTGCTACGTGAGCGTTCAGCCAAGTCTCGTGTTTAATTGCTGCTTCACTGATAGAAAACATGTCCCAGTCGAATGCTGACGCAGCCTCCGGCTACGTCAGCCAAGTGCTGAGCCCGAAACATTAAAAAGAAACATATTGTAAAATAGTAGATTTTAGGGCTATACCCTTTTATGGAAAAGGGAGCAGTATTTCATTTCTTTGGAGATAAAACACGATGTTACTGAGAATGAGCTTGCAAATCAGCAAAAACGGTTTTTAGTCCACTTGCATTGATCCCTTGTGGATTGAGCTTTTGGTCAGTGAAATAGAGCATTTTCTTTTTGTTTTCTACTGCAGAGCCTCAGGGACGAAGTTAACCTGTTTGGGGATCAGTTGCGTTCTTTCTTAAAACCGTCGATTTAATAATTGGGCACTAACGTTTTCCCCTTATGAGGAACAGTATTACCATTATTGGGTGGTAACTTTCTTAATTGTAGCCTATCTTCCCGTTGGGGACCAAACTTGACAATTTGAAGCATAAAGTAAAAAGTAAGGAAGGAGTACATTTCGTCTCTTTGGGGTAACAATTAGAGAGCTACGCTAGTTGGTGGAAGCGAAACATGGTATAGGTGTATAAGCAAGTAATAGCGAAGAAAACAAAAAGGTAAACACCACGTGACGAGTGTTTGTCCTGGGGGGTGTGTTACATTCCTTTTTCTTCGTTGTTAAGCGCTCTTACAACGACACCATATTTAAGTCTCTTTGTGGATCAATTTGGACGCTTAGAGGCATGAAGTAAAAAGTAAGCAGGGAGTCACTTTTATTCAATTGAGGATTTTTTTGACGCTTCAAGGAATGAATTTAGAAATAAAACATTCTTTCATTTGGTTATATGGTTCTCATATATTGGATGTGTATCTTGTTCTTTTTCCCGTGAAAAAGAAAGATAAAGGTCTGCCACATAGCATATTCGTGCCTTCTCCAAAGACACAGTGTGACGTTTTCGGAAAAGTCGTCTCTGACGATAAGTCGCAATGTTCGTCTTTTTAGATGCAGGCCTACTCTAAATGATAATGTCGATGGGGTATGAAAACCTGCAAAGCGCCACCAGAACCTTCAAGAGAAATACATGCTGTTTTTTTTTTACGGAATGATTCATACCCCGTTAATCTGTAGACAAAATACCACAACCTACACTGTGCAATTATATTTATATCGGATCAACGAACCACATGACTGTACGATTTAACAAATTATAATTAGCATCACCAATTTCCGCAGAATGTATACAAAACTTGAAATTCGTCATACTGTTGGTTATTCTGTATAAGAAACGGTATGCAACTACCTTACATCATGGGGAAGATTAGAGACCCAAGCTAAGCTATGAAGGTCGCCAGGGAGAGCCTGCTTGATACCTCCTGCCTTTGGAGAGGACACTGAAATATTTTGTTAACATGTTGAGGAACACTGAGACAGTGCACACAGGCCGAACTATTTTAAACGAAAGGGAGAGGTATAAAGTTTATTATACAAATTGTTGACTTCTAACAAGTATCCCGTTACAAGCGAGATGTAAATTATGAAAGGAAAAACAATTCAGGCAAGCAGGTCAACTGAATATTAGAAAAAAAAACCGAGACTGGAATAAATAAAAAAGTTGGACAAGCACACTGGTCGTCTCAAACCACAGCTACTACTTTTATTTCACATCCTCACATTCATACATCCTTCTACCCCCCCCCCCTCCCCTTGAAGGTTACCAAACTTCTGGGATCAAAAAAACAAGGAACACAAGAAACAACATCAACTTCCTTGGTGTGACCCCCTACCACAGGCATGACCGACAAAGTAATGAACTCTCACTACACCGACCTTTCACAGAACGTCATGAGTCAATAGCAGAAAAGTTTTCCTTTATCTATTCCATGATAAGGACGGTAGACTTATACAGTTTCTACAGCTAACTATCTTCATCGTTTTCTTCACACTTTGCGTGCTATATTTTTTAGGACACTTATTTGTTTCGAAAACAGTTTGCATCGATTACATTCTTCAACGTGCTTTGCTAGCTCCGAGGCTTGTTGCCTGTTTTTCACCGTCCTTTTTTGCTTCAAAATTCTATAATTTATATTTGAATATCATTTATATTATTGACATCTGGCCAGTCTGCCGGATGTAAGAAAACCCGCACTCCAAAGAAATGCTATACACAACCCAATCGTCAAAAGAAACCGTTCAATTTCTATAATCTAAGGAACACCCTCGCGAACAGTAAAAAAACTTATTAAACTTTCTAGCTTATGTCGTCTCTTGAAAACAAGATCTACGTCAAACGTATTCACTACTTCCTTGATTGGCGAAACTCTATAATAATAAATCACCAAATGCCCAATTTTAATTTTATTTTTTCGAGGGAACAAGACAAAAGCCTTCTACACATTTTAACCTAATACAGTCATGTCTCGATAATATTGACCCGTTAATGTAGACACTCCGCATTATGAACAAAATTTTCGGAAACCAATCTTTTCCCACGCAATTTCGCCCCCTTAATATGGTAACCCCCAGTTCACACTATCAAGAGCTATTTTGGCGACGGATTTGGTGAATATAGGCATTTTTCTCGCGTTAATAAACGCCAGTATCCCAGGTTAAAAAAAAACAGTACAAAATCGTTTCTGAGAAATTAGTGGAAACAAGATGATGTCACAGTGTGAACCTGGACGTTTGTTGCGGGTCTTGCGATAAGAGCTGTGCATCAAAAGTTAAATTTGGTTTCCTCTCACGTAAAATGGGTCATTACCGCTTGGAGTCTATTGTTGCTTGACCTCGTTTACGCCTTACAACCGAGAACACAAAATGAAAGACGTTTACAACTCCCTATAACGCGGAGTTAGAGCGCAGCTCTTGAGGAGAAAGAGGGAGGGCACGAAGGGGAGGCACGCCCCTGCTCCTTTCCCGCTCCCCTCCTTTTTAGCAGGAAATATTTGGTAGATTTCCCGCTAAATTTAGCGAAAATCTCCCCACTATATTTAGCGGGAAAATTTTACCGGTAAATTTAACGGGACAATTGAGCGAAAATGTTTCCGCTAAAATTAGCGGGGGAATTGAATTGGTGTTGGGGTCACGTGACGTCAATTTTCCCGCTAAATTTAACGGGAAATTTCCCCTCTAACTTTAGCGAGGAAACGTCCCATAAAGCAACGCGCAGTTACCACGACGGCGACGCCGACGCCGCCGACGACGGCGACGCCGCTCGACCCGTAAACGGGCGCCTAAGAGCTGCGATCTAAAAAATGAAAGGTGAAGCAGCTAGCTCACCTCAGTGTAGACCTCGTCATTGTTTCGGCAACGGGGAGATCCTTTGGTCCCACAACGCTAATTTCTCCTATACTCCTTTTTACCGCAACTTGGCAACGGCGAAGGCTGGGGAACAAAGCAAGACTTGAACACACAAAAGAGGCTCCGGATATGAGTTCCTCGTTCTCTCTTTTCCAACTGCTTGAATTGGAGTTGAGGGGAAGGTGGAACTCTTTTCTAAGCATGTTCATGTGTGTTCTGACCCCAAATCGTTATTATGAACGGCTCACACTATGGACGTTTTTTTCTGGGGAACGGAGGTGTGCATACTAACAAGATAAAACTGTGCTATAATAGAAGAACGCCTGATTATACGCTGCCTCTAAGAGACGGACCACTTGCTACTGAATAGCCCTTTCCACCCTGTGGACCCAGTTATTTAGATGCACTCTCCCGCTCGAAATCTTTGATAACAAGTGTCCGACAAACATTTCGAGCGTGCCGGTGATGTTTTGAACGTAGAACAAGCGTATTCGCACAGTGCAGAAAGAATAAAGCAGTACTTACCTATTGAATATCGGACTATATTACGTGGCCTTCAATTTATTTTGATCGTACAAGCACAGGGAGTTACTGATACAGTGTTACTGCGTAATTCTTGCCGTCGTTCTTAGTTTTCCAGATATTCTTCGTTCGTTTGGAACGTATATCCCCCATGCTGAAAGGCGCCGAAGTCATTTTCGAGCCAACAGTGTCCGACAGTGCAGATCAATACATGTACGAGGCCGTTTTAGCACCTATTTTAATGCAATTAACTTAGAAAAAGAACGACGTAACTGGCCATTTAGTTTGTCTGCCTGACTAACAAATGTTCCAAGCTATACAGTACGAACAAATTATTCGGGACATTTCCTGTTATAATTGAGCGCAAGGAGAAAATGCACTCACCTTTTTCCAAAGAAATGCATTACCGGAAATTAGTTTTCGACTGGTTGTTGTCTGCTTCAATTTTCCGTCGCACACTAACGCCAGTTGAACCTCTAGCGTATATTATAATTACTTTATGGGAGGGCCTGAGTCAGCCTGGCCCCATCGTTCGATGCTGCTCTTTGGCTGCCATCGACGCTTGTGAAGCTATCCTTTTCTTCCATTTTTGTTTTGAGCACAAGTTGGCCCCATTAAACGTTTAGTTTGCTTCAATTTTCGTCGCCTCATCAATTGTCATTCGTGACAATATCAATGTAGCTAGAGAATTGTAATTTATTATCAATCATATGCATATTTAAACACAGCCGGGTTTTATTATCAATTCTTCCGATTAAATAAAACAACGTGAAAAAATAAGTAGCGTAATTTTAACAACATGTTGTGCATAAAAGCCACGACATACTAGACCAGAAATAGCTTAATTTCTTATTAGCAAAAAAAGCTGTATTGGCTTTTCTTTTTCGCGATCCGCTTTGCTTGTTATACGACATTAGTTTAACAGTTCATTTTTATCTTTTGTGTTCTGATTTGATTAGGGAAAAGATGTGACTTAACTGACGAACGAAATCGGAGGTAGATACAAAGATCAATGCATCGATTTTCTCTAAATACCACTGATTTTACGCGTGTTCAGTCCGATGTGAATATTTTCTTGTGATGATCCCTTGATTTAAAGACAGAATATATGCCCATATTCGAATCATCAAATAATAAACAAGCGAGAAAGGTTTGATTTAAATCATCCCAGTAAAACTGCTCTGGTTTAAACCAGGATTTAAACTATCTTGATTTTTTTATTCACCACCCCGGCAGTAGCCTTCGTTCCGCTTTTATGGCAACCCATTTCGCGTGAGTGTTACCGTATTAATTTTCTGACGTAGGCTGGATAGAGAAAATGCGACCTTTTTTACTTTCCGTTCGAATGATTAAAGAACTGAAAGCACCGATTTCTAAACAAAGCGTGAAATGTAGAGATTTTGCAATAAGGTGGGGGTATAGTATATAGGAAGTCATTTCGTAAATAAATATTCAGAAACTACTCAAGCTGCATACCTCTACATAGGTTATATTTCGCTTCTATATTGGTTTCATTAGCGATCTATTATTTGAATTTTGTCGGGTAAAGCCTGGCGTGTTACATGGCGTTTTTATATTTAAAAATTAAGTTCTTGTGAAGTGCAGAATGACGCCATGCGCAGAAGGCATCCCAGCATACTTTAAATGAGTGAACGTATTTCACTTGAGTGAACGCTCGATTCCTAGATTCGTAGGTTAGCTTTTCTCCACATCCGTCAAAAGGCCGACGAGCTTTTCTCTCCATGGGACAGCTTTGCGGTAAGCTTTTTTCTGGTGAGTTTTTCTCCCGTAGCTAATCCCCGGCGAGCTTTTCACCGTTGAGCTTTTCTTCAGTGAGCTTTTCTCCGCCGCTCGCACAGCACCGCTGTATCCCCGAACACGCGATGTTTTAGGCCCACCAGGTGTGACGCGGTTCGTGTCACACTCGAAAGAGAGGTTTGACTGGAACTGCTGCCAAATAAGTGAGGAAACAAGCGCTGCCTCAGTGTTCGGCTGGCGATCGGCTTGTCGACTTCGGTTACTGGCACCTAACCGGATATGGCGAAGTGACAGCCATATAATACATTCTCTGTAAAAGAAAACCAGTAGCTGTTCTAATAGTGCCAGAAACTAATGTTGATATAAAGAATGACTCTCCTATCTCTTGACCTGCTGCGAATTGTCTTTCGACCAACTATTGTAAAACACAAATGCCTTTGTTGAGGACGACCATTGCCGACCTTGCGCGCAACTATTGAAACCGTGAGCTTCGTGACAGAAACTGTGTTCTACAGGTTTTTCCGCTCATTTTAGTCCATGCGACGGCCAATTTAATCTAAGTGCCACCGAATTTAATCACAACGCCACACAAATTAATCCTTGCGCTACTCAATTTAATCCCGGGGTCAGTGAATTTAATCCACAGAATATATATATATATATATATATATATATATATATAGTTAAAGAAAGATGCCGAGGACTATATAGTATATGAGCTCGCACTTCGAAACGCTGTTGGACCTCATATACTATATATATATATATATATATATGCACTTATTTTCTTGAGTGGTCGTGTCGTGGTATTTAATTCGAATTTATAGCCAACGGTAAAAAGTAACTCGAAGTAGTCAAAAGCGGAATAATAATGTCAACTGAGTTTATTATAGATCAATTGGAGCAATAATAACACGAAGTAATCAAAAGAGTAATCATAAATTGCAATTGTACTTTTATCATCTGAACTGTAGCAATGACGAGTCGAGTAATAAGAAAGGTTAAAAAAAGTCCCTCCAGCTAAAATAAATTTGAGTTCGCCACAATAACTCGAGGTTACATACAGAGCAATCAACATATCAATTAAGCCTCGTCAATAGTGGGACTAGTAACTCCAGGTAATCACAATAGTGATCTAATGATGAGTTCTCTCTCCAAAAATCTAATTGAATAAACAATTATTCTAAGTTACCAAATGTGTAAGCAAAACACAACCACTGAAGACAATAAGCGCATATATATATATATATGTATATATATATATATATATATATATAATATCTATAGGGGTCAATTAATTTAATTCACAATATATATATATATATATATATATATATATATATATTGTGGATTAAATTAATTGACCCCGGATTAAATTGAGTAGCACAAGAATTAAATTGTGTGGCGCTTGGATTAAATTAGGTGGCACTTAAATTAAATTCGTCGTCGCTTGGATTAAAATGAGCGGGAAAACCTGTAGACATCATTAATTATACGCCTGTATCCACAAAGAAGTTACAGCTGGGCGCATTTATCAAGAACCTCAGTGGACGTGTACTAAAAAAGAAACACAAAAAAGATGGGCGATAAAACAAAGCGACGTCGTCATCCTTCAAATGTCCCGTTTGTAGTAAAACATCATACAAGTCTGCATGATGTTCCCTAGAAATTGCTTCAAGATAGAATTAGCGTTAAGTGAATTCTTTGCAGTAGAAGCAAATCCTACTCTTAAGCGGACAAAGCAATTATAAAAGACAGGCGCAGATGACAGTACTTTAAACTCTCGCGTAATTCTAGACACCATGTCGAGCGTCCTCAATGCCGAAACTACCACAGCATTAACGTGCGAGTCCATCTGAAGCGAGAAATCTCATAATGTCTAACGTTAAGGTATGACGAATACTATTTCTCGTTCGAACATGTTGAGCACGTAACGAAATGTATATACTATCTGTTTTCAACAAAATGTGACGACCTTCGAATTTTCCTGAATTTAACTTAAAACCATTATTTGAGCACCACATACTAACTCCGTTGATGTCAATCTTCATTTACATCCGCTCAGAATGGGGTTCAATACTGTGAATTATATTAAAACCAAAAAATACTGCAACCATTGACAAAAAAAAACAACAACGTTGACAATCCTCTGTAACGCCGAATCAGAGCGCAGCTCTTGAGGAGGAGGAGGGAAGGGTACTGAGGGGAGAAGGTTGAAAGTCCGCCACTGCTAGCATGGGTGTGTATCGACGTGTGCTTAACGGAACTCGCAGAAAATGCACATCTTTGGTGCAAGCATCGCGTGTAAATTTGGCGGGAATTGGGCGGGGTAAGTTTTCCCCTAACTTTGGCGGGGAATTTTTTCATTAGATTTAGCGGGGAATTTTTTTCCGCTAAATTAGACGATAACATTTTTCCGCTAAATTCAGCGGGGAAATTTTCGCCGCTAAATTCAGCGGGGAATTTTTCCCGCTAGACTTTGCGGGGAAATTTTTTCTGCTAGATTTGGCGGCGATTTTTTTAAGCTAGTGACGTCTCACGTGACGTCAATGGTGACGTCACTGATGACATCACCGGTGACGATGACGATGCAAGGAGATTAGAAGGGTAGGAGGGGCATGACGTCCAGGGTATCGAACCGAAATTTTTATCGGTTCGGTTCCGGTTCAGGTTAACAGATTTCGGTTGAGCTCCGGTTCAGTTCCGGGGAGCAAAAAATAACGGTTCGAACCGGTTCGAACCGGTTTGAACTGCAAAACTGAGAATATATTTTCCATGTTTCTTTGGTAATAGGCACTATTTCAACAGTGAAACAAGTATCTAGCTTTTTATCAATCGTAGAATCCACTTTTATTTTCAGGCAGAAAAATAAATGGCGTTATTTAATCTGTATGAAACAGTAAAAGAAAGCTAGATTAACATATATGACTCAGCATCTATTTTTTTTACCTCAGTCGCATGTATTTTATTTGAAGCAAAAGGTTATCAGTTTGGAGATCGCCTAAAATACCCTTTAATGATAAAACTTTGCGCGGCAGTATTAAAAGTAGACTCCTGCTGTGCCTCTTGAACTTAGTAATAATTACGGTGAATAAAATCATGAAATGAGCACGTTCTCGCCATATATACCCTGAAATCTAGTTTACAAAATACGTTTTACAATATATATGATAACGACTCAACTGAGCTAAAAGCAATATTATTTTCAAAATGCCAAAACAGTTTTAGGACAGGGTCTGTCCTAAAACTGTTTTGGCATTTCAGTCTACCTTTTATAGAAACACTGAGCCGCAATAACGACGCTTACTTTCCTGACCAATATTCTTTACACTCAGGACCGTTATGCATGCAAATAATCATGCAAAAAAAGAGGGACCTTTGTACTAAGATTGGATCTGGCCTAAAATAGCGCATACCGAAAAGAACAATTTTGACAGAGCTTGGTTTGAGGTTTATTCTTGTCAAGATATTGGTCAATTCAATTTACAAATAAACATGACCCTTGCTATTTTTTATATTTTTTGTTAAATATAACAAAGTAGTATTTCATACTCTGGTCGACATTACAGGTATGAAGAAAGAATAAAACAAGTAAAACTGGGACAAAACGACGCATCTTTCATGAAAGATGCGTCGTTTTGTCCCAGTTTTAATTGTTTTATTCTTTCTTCATCCTTGACTTCAACCAACACGCTCTTCTCCCAACCATTACAGGTACTTAATTGGTCGCTTTCTGACGGTCTGCGTGCGCAATCGCCATAGTTCTGCCACGCGCCACTGTGTACTTTGTTTTCGTCCAGCCCGCAGACACATAAAATTTTTGTTCATCACATAAAAGGAGAAACAGACTTCTATATGTTTGAGAAGTTGAATATTCGTCAGGAAGACATATTTATAATGCAATTAAATGCAAAGGTACAAGCGAGCTGGACAAGAATGACGAAAGACATATGTTATTTATATCAGCTTCATTATAAAACATTTGTTTAAGGTTCTCCCAAATCACTTCTATCGAGGATAAAAAAGCCGGAAAAAACTTGCAGAGCATATATCAGATGCTTCCGGGGTGCATTTACTTATGATGTATATCTTTAGGGTGATCGGCCCTTCATTTATGTTGTCAAGTCTTCAGGCAGCAATAAAATATTTTTTATTGTCATTAATAATTTTGACTGTATGAAGTTCACGTAGCCGCTTGAGACTGACATGGAAGTATGATACTCGAGAATACGCCCTCTGTTGAGTCTGCGGAACACGCTTTTCTTTTCGCAGTTTGGCAGTGTGAAACACCGGGTCGTGGGCTACGCCAAAAAGGACTGTGTGCTCACATTACAGATCTGAAGGCAAATACACGAAATGTGCAGAAAGAGATATAATAAATGGTATTCTTCTAAATAATCCCATACATGACATCTTACAGCAAAAATAAACGTATTGAAATGCAGGTTTTAAACGTAAACACGTTTGACAGAAGTCCGTCTGGCTGGGTCAAAAATTTGAGAAATACATACCTTCACCAACTAGGTCATGAAGATTTAGGAACCAGACCATCGGAGTATTTCAACGGACTAGGGCACTTGAAGAACAAAAAAATTCGAGGACACCTAAGCGCTTCTTATGAGTTGTGAAGGCGAAATCATGAATGTCCTTCTTCTGCTCCCTTAGTTCGTCGCTAGCCAATGGCAACCTATTCATCAGATTCCTGCTACATGTGACATTGGGACGGTGGGAGGCGCCGTTTGGCGCGGCTTCAAAGCTGATGACGTCGGTTCGCTCCATGGGACGGTTAATGCTTTCGCATTAAAAGTGAAGGAAGTAAACGACCCACCGTAGATGGAAATAAAGCTGCAGCTTTCCACGTGCAAATAGTCGCCTCTGATGAAAATACCGTACCGACTTTGAAACGTCGGACTCCTAACTGTTCAGGACTTGGTTGGTTATCGTCCGTATTTCTCTAATAGAGATGCGTGCAATGATGCTCCTAATTACACATAAATATCGCTAAGAATAGACAATATATTTATAATTAAAATCACATTTGGATATCGGATTGAACGAGTTCGAAACTTCGCAGAATACTGTCTCGGGAGGCTAAAGTTATATTTGGTTTTACGTGCACTTGTATTGCGGCCTCATTTTACAACACTGTGCTTTATCAGTCATGCGCGCTCTAACATTTTATTAGGCTGCCGCATATCATCGCGAGACTAGTATATACACATTTGCAACTTCAGCTTAAAGGGGCATGGCAAAGGGACGAAGAAAACCAAATGTTGCTTCGAAAAGCGTGCCTATCAGTGTCATACACCAGCGTTCAGTAAGGACATTGGTCTAGAGCGTCAGATAATAGCGACATAAAATTCTAGAGGAAGGACTGGCTGAATAAAGTCCCTTCATGTTTGAAAAGTTGCGCAAGGTGCGTCGATGCACGAGGCACGTGTTACGTGCATCCCTGGAGAAGATGATGGCGGAACAGCGCAGCACTTAGCTAGATTTAGGACGACATGCTCTTCCCGGAAGTGGCGCGCGGCACGTGTCTCGAGCATTTCCACAACAATGTATGGCGCCACTTTTCCCAGGATAGAGGGGCTTTATGGCTGGATAGCCGCAAGTGACCCCTTCTGATCGGTTCAAGCACGTGACCCTCACTCAAAATTTTGCTTGGAACACCCGTAAATTGGTGGGGCGTTCACATCTTCATAACTGGATGTTAATTTCCAACACTTAGGAAGATCGCGCATGGTTGTTGCACGCTCTTGTTTCGGTTCTCTATTGGTTCAGACCAAGGATGTCATCAACAAAAGAAATTGTGCTGAATATTCTGAACCTATTTCAACAATTATGTTCAAAATACGTCGGATTGTTTTCTTTATTTTATGTTTAATATGTTGCTAGAGTCACACGCACTAGTTGGAGCGAACGCGATGCAAATTAAAAAATGGCCAGAAACGCTTTGCAGGGCCCCTTCAAGTCCAGACGCAGCCGATGCTACAAGCGCGCGTATGCGGTCCTGACCAGTGCTTGCACTGCAGGAGCGCTCGTGCTTGGCAAGACTGGTGAAAGCCCGGACCGTGCTCGTTTAGCTTCTGCTACACTCACACTTAAAGTGAAACCGAGTATTACGCTCGGAACATCCCATTTAGCCAGAAAACTGAACTGTTTAACATGGTTTGTACGCGACATCATCGCACTATGTCCTGGGGGTTAGAAATTTCGTTTAGCTGAGAAAATCGAATCCCGTGGTGTACAATGCACGCTGCAGAAGGTTCGCGCTTAGTGCAACTCATATATTCACAAAACAAAAATTATTATTTCTTGGTGCAGCGTCGTGAGGAACGACGCGAGTGTCTGGCATCATAAAAACGCGCTTTCTGGCAGGAGTGATTTTGCAAACGAAGTAGCTTTGCGGGATCACGCTGTCTTGTCTGCGCCCAAGATGCGGAGCAGAGGAACCTTTACAACGCAATGTGTATTAACCCCCCCCCCCCCCTTTCATTTTACGATCATGCTCTTCCAAAGAATACTTTTCATTTCTGAGGGACTCCCCGTCTGTTTTGCCGGGGGTGCCGATTCGACAGTTATATTTGTGTCATTTGCTAACAGTAATCCTTCATTTCTTTTATTTTGCACAAAAAAAACAGTGAAGATTAAAAAAAAAACTGTGAGAATTTGAGTGACTGCCTTTAAAGGGGCTGTGCAACAATTTTCAGACTTTGGCCAATTAACCGCGGAAATTAATCGGCGTCAGCTATGGAACGAAAAGCAAAAAAAACGTATTTTCTTGCGAGCGCCAGTTCTTATTTAGAGAAATGAAACAAACCGAAGGTCAAAGTGCCCCTCCACTCTCCACGTCGACTTTCGGCAGACTTGGACATAGTTCAACTACTCTACTCAAACTACTGTAGTTTAACTACTTTTCCGAGTAACTTGGTAACTTTCAATTACATTTTTATTTTGGGTAATTGGTAGTTTAATTTAACTACAGTTTTCAGGTAACTTCTACTCAAATTACTAACTACTTTCGAAATATAGTGCTAATTTTTCTCATCACAAAAGTTTGAGCGAAGAAATAAATAAGACGCCGACAGTTGAAGTGGCATTCCCGAAAAAGGGCCCGCTCACATTCCGTTTCCACGAACTTATACTCGACAGCCGTAGAAACTGCATCACAGGCGTCCTTGGGCCAAGGTGGCGACGAGCAGCCAAAACATAATACCGGCGCGCACGAGCGCAGGAAGAAATGCTTAACAGCCTTGGTCGGGTATTGACCTAATCCAGTAATGCACGCAGGCGCCACCCTTTCAGCTGCAACCGCGAAAGACAGGGACACTCCGAGGGTTGTTGTTGTTTTCATGTTGTCTGCCTTTAGTGAGTTCTGACTCAAGCGGTTTGGGGATTCCACGGGAGATGCCACACTGGCATGACCTCGCAGCTGGGTGCCTGTTCCCATCGTCGCCTCGTCATCAGCGAATACTCCCTGCAAAGCCGGACTGCCCCGCGCACGAACGCAGACACGGATAATCCGCTCAGGGAGCCCGTTCCCGCATCCAGATGCAACTGTATGAGCGACGATGCTTGTTCACGTAATCTTTCGCGTCCTTCCGACCTTCGACGCCAGGGAGACTTCCGCTTTGTTGAAAACGATTTACTTGTCAGGCGTGTCAGGCGCGTCAGGATACCGTAGTCGCCGGCGAGGATTGCGAGTCACCCTTGGGAGATCCTTTGTTTGGACTCGGCGTCAGCGGCGAAGTATACTTCTTTTCATCTTCTAATAAACCAAAACCGTTTTTTTTTCAGTCGCGTAGCACGAGCATTGCAACGAGACGCGCAGTCATCCGGACGATCTCATCGTCGTGGCGCGAGACTTGAACCCTTGACGCTCAGGTGCACTCGCTTAGCGTACTCTGCGAACGTCGTGGGAATAAAGAGGGCCAGTCATCATTCACTTGCCCAAGAAAATAGAAAAAAGAAGGAAAGTTTGTTATAAAAGACTCCTCAGCCGAGGGCAAACCTCACATGTTTCGTCAGGGACACCTAAGATGCCGACACTCGCTTACCCGAAACTGCACAGCCTGTTTCTGAAATTTAACGCTTCCGTTCCTTCCAGCACGTCGGTGGAACGTCTTTTAGCTTGGCTGGGGACGTCTTTAGGAGGACTCTCCTATCAAGAACTTTGAAAGTCAATTGCTTCTGCGAGCGAATAAACAATTTGGTGAAAACGCAAGCCATAAGATGATTGCATTTATTTTAGGCTCGCAGGGTTTTTCACGGATCAAAACGGCTGTTCATTTTGCTTCCCACAAAAAATATAAAAGTAACTTCGAAAGTAACTTCAAAGTAACTCGCTACTTTTTACAGTAGTTAGTAGTTTACTCCATCACTATTACAAATGTGTAATTTCTTTTCTACTCTAATTACTTTTGGCGTCGATACTCAGTAACTTAACTTAACTACCTTTCTTGAGTAATTTGTGACATGTCTGCTTTCGAGTGACGTACTCTGGAGGTTCACGTAGTTTCCCCTTGAGTCTTTCTTCAGAGACAAGCCCCTTCCTCCGCGATTGTCGACTTTGAAAGGATTAGCCTCGTCGAAGGTCGCGGCGAGCGATCAACACAAAGGACCGTTCACCGCGGGGCTGACGGCTATGTAGCAAGCGGAGGGGGACAGGTTTTGTTGACTTCCGCGTACCCCCAGAGACGGTGTCATTTGAGTTCCCGTAACCCCGACAGGTGGCTGCAGATCGGCAAAAGTTGGTTTTTTGCTTTGCGATTACGCAGCAGAATAGCAGTTTTTCGGGGAAAGGGGACGCGTTTTTTGTCACTTGGGCTTGCATCAACAATATAAAAAATTCAAACTGCCAATTCTTTCAACACTAAAATCGTTGCACAGCCCTTTTAAGGCCACTAGAATCTTTCTTTTATGTATCCCTGCCGTACACAGTTGTAGTTTTATTTATCGTCAGATTAATAAGCCACATTTAGTCCTTTCAATCCTTCTATTTTCGGGGACAACTTTCATGAGACAGTTCAGCAACAACGAAAACATGTTTGGCTGCCTCAATGATGTGTACATGTAAAATGGTTCATGCGACAATTTTTGTACTTTCAGTAAATACCACTAAGAGCTAATTCCTGACGTTGATAGCTTTCAAAAACACAGTTTTTTTTTCTCCACTCAATGACAGACGCAGAAAAAATAAAGGAAAGAAATAGCTTTTCCTCCTCAACTCGCTATTAGAACAAGCGGCGATGTTATCTGATGCTAATTGTATACCGCCAGTGTTAGAGTTCGGCTATTCTCATCTTTGATTGAACAAAAGCCAACACGAATGTTTGGCGATGCTAATTGCCAAGAACCCGAGCACTCGACTCGGGCTTATGACAATCGAGTACGTCACGATGTCACGTGAATCGCCGTGAGAAGTCGTGATGGCATGTGATGTCACGATGTCAACAACGCTAATACATATATATTCCGTTGCAACTCAAGAAGGTAGGGCAAGGGAAAGAAGGCCGGGGAGGAAGAAGCAGACGGAACGCTGGAGAAGAAGGGAAACCTCCTCTCTCTCCAGCGTTCCGCCTGCTTCTTCCTCCCCGGCCTTCCTTTCCTCGCCCTACCTTCTTGAGTTGCAACGGACTATAATGACGTACTCAATTTAAGCCGACTTGACGCGGTGAGTCACGCGACTACGTCACAAGGCCACTTGACGTGGCATTATTTGATAGCATATCTTGACACTATGACGTCACGTGACCACGTGACACATGATTAATCGTAGTGCCAATGCAAAAGCGCCACGAAAACCCACAATTTTTCATACATTGCAATTCAGTATATGACAATTTGATCACTATATAGAAATACAGCTGTCAATTTTTACTTCTGGAAATACTCATTTTGTAATAAAAATATTACCGTGAACCGTTTTGAACCGGTTACCGTTATATTTTTTCCGGTTCAGTTCCGGTTCAGTTCCAAGATGGCGGCGAAGATTTCGGTTCGGTTCAGTTCCGGTTCGGCTAAAAATAACGGTTCGGTTCTGGTTTTCGGTTCGGTTCGGTTCCGGTTCAACACTCTGATGACGTCACGTCAGCCGCGTAGCCTCCACTAGCCATTCTCCCTTGACGCCTCGCCTTCTTTCTCCATCCCTCACCTCCTCACTTATCAGGCCAACATGGCCACAGCACGACCGTCGCGTGGTTGATGGTTCCGGGTAACAGGGAGCGTGGTGCTGGGGGCTTCATGTTATCAGTCATCACAGACAGAAACCGTGGCCCGCGCCCAGCCGACCGACCTCTACGCCTGCTGCGCTTCGTTATGCCTTCTGTCTTTTACAGATCGTTACCATCCTGAAAACGATAGTATTCAACGTGGAACGTCAGTGCTGTTACGACGTCTGTTGGCGTGTTTTGGGTAATGTACCGTCATATGCGGGGAGTATCCTCTTTATCTTCTGGCCACTAATTTCGCAGTAGCCAAAGCAAGAATAAATTATATGCACACATGATTGCGCAACTATGTTCACCAGGCAGATTAGACCAATACATACGCATTTTTAGGCGATGATTTCCGCGGTCGCCTGCAAATGACAGCTGCGCTCTCATCGCTCTCATTTTATATCACGCTAGCGAATACGGTTGGATATTTCTTTTCCTCGCGGCCGCTATGCTGGTCGTTCACTGGGTCGTTTTATTCGCTGTCGTGACAAATTGAACCAACTAAACATTGGAGGGGAGACATGTGCCACCAAAACTTGAACATGAAGCTTGAAGATCCGCTCCCTCCCCAGCTGCATATGACCACCGCATTTGCATGGATACTCCCTGTATCATTACATCCAGCATACACTTGTATTGGCTGCAAGGAAGCCAAACAATTTTTCATTTATAGTGACTTTGGAAATGTGTATTCTCGCTATAAACTACACGTAGTGATTGTAGATTTTATGAACTGTCCGACAGATATGTGAAACACTTTAAATTGAATTGAATGAATTGAATGAGTGTTTATTTTTCCGGAATCAACCGAAATGGATTTGTTCATACACAGATTCTTTTGTGGAGAAAATTAGTCAAATTTCTCTAAAAGACAATGCACTGAATTCTAATCCTTCATCTTCAAGTAAGGTAAGTATTTTTGGGATAGTATGTTCGAGCATTTGTGTGCCATAGTTCGTTCTTGCAGTGACACCTCCAAACATTCTGCACGACAGGTAGAATACACGTGAATATTTTCACAGAGCTGTCCAAGGTTTATCAAAAAGTTTGTACCCTAATTCGTTCTAGTCTTAGACTAGTGACTAGTCTGTATCTGAAGAGAGCGTGTATATTGATAACGCGAAACTTCTTAAATAAACCAGCTGTGTTGAAATCAAATGGAACGTATTTTATAGCCCTTAACGCTTTTTTTTTTGCAACACGTATATTTTTTCTAGATTCATCGACGTTGTTGCTCCCCAAACTAAATTACAATAATTTAGGTGGGAGTAAAGTAACGAATTATATATTAATTATTTTACCCTTTGCTGGTAACATGTACCGGTGGCGGTTTATCACACCTACTACTTGTGACAGCTTAGAAATAAGGTAGTTAACATGACTATCCCATGACATAGTCTCGGTAAAAATGACACCTAAGAGCTTGAAAGATTTTACAACCTCTATTTTGGATGATTTCAAAACGATATCTCTCGTAATTAGTGACTACCTTATATTTTGGGCGAAAAAGCACTGTGTTTGCTATATCGAGGTTGATTTGTAGGAATTAATGCTACTCCAAATGTAGATGCAGATAACGCCTGATTTGCCATGTCAAATAGCACATCGACATTGTCCGCTGAAAAAAGCAAACTAGTATCGTCGGCATAGTTGGTAAATGTTGCATCAGAGTTAATATTTACAATATCATTAACGTAAATATTGAAAAGAAAAGGACCTAATATACTTCCTTGGGGAACACCAGTAAGAGTACTTGTCTATGTGAGACCGCATAGACAAGAAGTTGTCTATGTGGTCTCACATGAACAACTTCTTGTGCGCCCGACCTAACCCAGACAAGTTGGCGTCTATGGTGCGCCTCCTCGTGGAGGACTTGCTGCGGTCGTGGATTTCGCTTAAAGGGGCCCTGCAATCATATTTAAGCGTCTAACTTTTTTGCGGTTTCCACGTCTCTTGGGGTTGGGGCAAGCCAGCGGGCACGGAGAGAGTAACTAAATATCAGTGCGTCAGATTTTAACCGGACGACGCGGAAACCTCCTCCACCTACAGGGGCAACCCGCGGTGCCGAAAGCGCAAGATGTGTGGTCTTTGCTCCCGGCCTTACTACTGGTCAGAGCCGCTAAAAGCTTCTTTTTAGTCGAAATACAAAATATAAGTGGCGCGAACCGTTTCAAATATTTATGGAAGTAGTTTTTGTTCAGTATTTTAGATGAAAAGAAACAAATGCAGTTTAGAAAGTACGGAAACAAGAAATGACCCGTCGACATACCCGCCACCAAGCTGTGTAAAAGGCGGCGCATACTAGAAAGGTGTAGTGGGATCAGGCACCGACGAGCGGCGAGCGTAGAAAGGTCCCGGATGTACGCGGCGGCGCTGCGGTCGTGTACAGGCTCGAGGATCCGACCGGTTCTGAGTGTTGCCTAAAGGGTGTTTCACATGCTGCGATTCTCGTCCGAAATCGGTGCGATTTCCAGTAAATGTGCGAATAAAATCGCAGTCGCACTGTCGCAGCGGCTCTGCGACTGGTTTCTACCAAGTTGGTATTTTGTCGCAGAGTCGGTGCGATCACTTCATCGTCAACCAGCCGTTCATTAGCCAGCTTTCATCCGCGATAGTTGCGTATTCGAAAATAAATTTAGACACCTTAAAACTTTTGGTTTAATGCTTAATTATTAAAATTTTCTAGTTACATATTGTATTCGTAAAACATTTGTGTTTATTAAGACGTTTTTGTTGTATTTTAGGCAAAGTCAAACGCGTTGCGTCCGTGTCCGAACAGCCGGCCGCGCCGACAGAAATCGCGCGGCTGTTGGAGCATGTGAAACCAAACATTGCGATCGCACTCGCTGCGTCGGCTGTCGCACCGATTTTTTTCGAAACAGTCGCTGCATGTGAAACAGGCTGCATGTAAAACAGGCTTAAGGCTCGGAACGCTCGGAACGCGTTTGTTTGGCTTGCGATTCGGCCGTTTGGCGGCATGGCAGCGCGAAGTGGCTCCCGTTCTGAACTGATCTTTACCCCGTGTTTGCCGTCTTTTGATGCCAATAAAGTGGCATGCCGAATTAGTCTTTAATCGCGCAGCAAATGAGCCGTCGACAGGGAGTGCGGCAACCGTGAGCGCTCGCTGAGCTCACTACCCCTCCTCTAGTTCACGGCCACTCAAGCCACGACCAACGACGTCGTCAAGGAGGTTATTTTTTGCTTGTTTTTGTAGTTTTATTTTGCCTATAACTTTTAATATAAAGCGAAATTCGAGAAAAGAAATGTTTCATTAAGTTACTACGTTCAGTGCGCTCAGGTTCAGTGCAAACTAAAAACCAGTCAAAGAGTTGTTGCGGGCCGCTTTAAACCTAAGCGACATGAGCAGAGCCCACGCGACGCATGGGTTTTCTTGGGTTAAGGCTCGACACAGCCGATGACACCATTTCGCACACGCCAGAACGGCTCCGAGCCATTCCTAATGTAGTTCGCTCGCTGGAGCGCTCGCTTCCCCTCAAGGCGCTCCAGGGGGCGGCGAGCTATACTAGGCATTTTACTTCTCTCTTTAGGGCTCTGAGTTTTTTCTTCGTCTTCCCCTGTTTGACAAAGTTTCAAGACCAAATTCCTCTTTCACTCAACTGGCTTCCCTTTCTTCTGCGTGTTAGGCCGACTTTGCCGCACTGCCCACCGCTCCACCTTCCCCCGCTACTCAACAGCGCATGGGCAGATGCCTCCGGAGTCGGTTACGGCGTAGATTTTGGGGACTGTGCGCAGGCAATCACTGCCCCTCTGCCGAGGCCAATATACCTCCGGGAAGGACCACTTGTGGTGCGCGTGTATTGCCGAGAAGGGGACTCTTCTACACACGGAGAACAGATCTTTGGCTCTCGCGCTGCGCCGCGGCCATGGACGAGCTTTGCCTTGGGCTATTGCCAGTGCCATTTTTATTTATTTATTTATTTATTGACATTTATTGAAAAACCTCGGGAAACCCTTGGGACGTTTCCTCGATCCTTCCGCCGCCCTCAGCACGAGAAGGAAAAGATGTCGAGGCACGTGTCGCGGGCCACATCTGGGAATTTATGGCGTCTGAAACCTAGCTCAGTGCTGCGCTGTGCCGCCATGATCTTCCCAAGGGCTGCACGTTGCACGTGCCTCGTGCATCGACGCACCTTGCGCTACTTTTGAAGCACGAAGGGGCTTTAACGGTACCCATTTTATTCACATATCTTCATTAAGAAAAAGAAGAGAGACGGCACTGGCAATAGCCCAAGGCAAAGCTCGTCCATGGCCGTGGTGCAGCGCTAGAGCCAAAGCTGTGTTGTCCGTGTGTCAGAAGAGTCCCTTTCTCGCCAATGCACGCGCACCAGAACACGGCGAGTCCTTCCCAGAGGTATATTGGCCTCGGCAGAGGAGCTATGATTGCCTGCGCACAGTCCCCTACAAGTACTCCAAAACCGACTCCGGAGGCATCTGCCCATGTACTGTCGGGTAGCGGGGGAAGGTGGAGCGGCTGGGCAGTGCGGCAAAGTCGGCCGAACACGCAGAAGAAAGGGAAGTCAATTGGGTGAAAGAGGAATTTGGTCTGAAACTCTGTCAAACAGGGGACGAAGAAGAAAAAAAAACCAGAAATATAAAGAGAAATGTATAAACGCCATGTATCCCGCGGCCCGTATAATATATATATAGTATTATATAAGCACATATGACCGGACATTAGGAGACCCAAAGTTCAAATCCTGGCTCCGCCGTTTATTTTGGCTTTCGGCGGTTTTGTGAAACATTAAATCATTCGATGAAGTACTGTTAATTCTTCTGCATATTTTCGAATGTGTACATATATATATATATATATATATATATATATATATATATATATATATATATATATATATATATATATATATATATGTGTGTGTGTGTGTGTGTGTGAGGCAGAGTAGTTTGAGAGCAATGACCCGAGAAAACGTAATAAGTCAGAGATCCTACTCGCGGAGTTGCGATGCTAGGAGCTTATTGTATGATTACGTCAATTCGCCGAGAGGCTCGGCTTCGTCAGGAGATAGCATGCCATCTCCTGACGAAGCCGAGCCTCTCGGCTTCGCTGTCGCAATACATACAGTAACCTTCTAGCATATCAACTCCACAAGTACGGATCTCTGACTTATATATATATATATATATATAGTATATATAGATATATGGGTGGTTTCATCTCAAACCGGGCAGGCTAACAAAATCTAATTTTTAACTGTGACGAAAAAAATATATGTTTTGGGGCCATTTCTCAAATGAAGGAGGATGCAAACCGCGTGTTCCGCAGATTTTTTGTTCTCTAGTTACGAAGCGTAGAAGCCGCAGTGGCAGAAACTAGTGTTTTTGCCTCGCCGTCGCAGGTCGCGTGTTTGACACCCGCTGCTGGCACTAGCGTTTTTCCTACACCTTTTTAACTTCCCCCTCATTGAATAGGTGCATTAATAATACCCGAGACGTATTCAAATATTTTTAAAAATTTTATTGTTTTCTAAAAAGAAATGATAAACTCGTCACTCAGGCCGCTTTTTGGTCGAATTTGACACGTCATTACTTTGTCTGTACTTAAAGTAAATTTTCTTTCTTTGATTTCATAGAAAGCCCAAAGCAAGCCCATTATAGATATAATAATATCATTATGATCTGTTGAATAGCCGCTCCGCTACCTTCGCGTTAACGTTGTAAAAAATAACAAATGTTGAAAGTTTGAAATCGATTTTCTATAAAAACCACATTTTTGTAAATTTTTAATCTTTAAATTATTTTAGATGTATTAGTCGACTACAAGAAACAACAATCTAGAAATGTAATATTTTGGTTGTATGTCTTCTATTTGAGCCGCAATCGCGTGAAATGTGTGCTCATTTGACTGAAATCAGCACACATTTCACGCGATTGTGGCTCAAATAGAGGACATACAACCATAATATTACATTTCTAGATTGTTTTTTTTGTAGTCGACTATTATATCTATAAGAATTAAAAAATAAAAATTTACAAAAATGGGGTTTTTGAGAAAATCGATTTTACACTTTCACAAACAAACCTCAAACCGGCATTGTGCGCCTCTACGATTTCAAAAATATGCTTTTATTTTTGTTTACTTTTTTAAGAAGAAACGTAAAGTAGTCGAACTTGTGATATTCATTGTAATTTAAAACTTTAAATAAGCGAGAAACCACATAAGCACACAACAAAAGAATCAGTAACAAGTATATACAAATCAAAAGGCAACGCAACATGTAAAAAAATGTTTCTATATAGAACGGTTCGAAGTGAACGAGGGTGACTACTCATTATACAGCTTATTACGATTGAATGATATTATTATCTATAATGGGCTTGCTTCGGGCTTTCTATAGAACTAAAGAAAGAAAATTTACCTTAAGTAACCACAAAGTACGGTGGTTTCATTTGAAATCGAACACGCTTGTGGGTCTTTCGATTTTTATTTAAAAAATATATGTGATTGCCCCATTTCTAGGAACAACAAAACCGCTTTTTAAAATTAAAAAAAATTAGTTTCACAAAAAAATATTGAGTGCACGATGTTGAGGGGCTCGCTTATGGTTAAGATGGGATCGCTTATGGTTAAGCGTCATCGCTCATTGGGTTTTCCCCGACAAGCTTAGGGCCAGAAGTTTTCTTCGAATATGGCTTGTGCCGCGTTCCAGCCTCTCCTCTTTCGGACAAATTTCGATCTAGTTTAGGGGCTTTCATTTAATCTTGCATTTTTAAGTTCTTCAATTGCGCGTATGATACCTGGCTGCGCCGTCGGTTTCTTGAGCTGAGTTACCTTCTTCCTCATCATCGGTGGTTCCTGTGTTCTGTTGGTCATCTGCTAGAGTCCTTTTGTGTTTTGTCGTCTGAATTGTTTCCAGTGTGCTTTCTTGACTGGTCAGGGGACTGGCGTGGAGTCCTGTACCAGAATTGGGAGAGGGAAGGATCCTTCTGGAAGAGTAAGTTCCGGCCAGATGTGTCTGAGGTGTAGGTCCTGGATGCTCAGTCATCATAGGGATGTCTCCACTCGTTCAACAACCACGCTTGCATCCATCAGGTGTTCTGTGGTTGAGTCTTTTATTGTTGCGATCCTCAGCCTGTCGGCGTAGGAGAGGACGCAGTCAAGCAGGCTGTGTGCGGCATTTTGGCACAGCGTGCACCTTGGAGTCCGACATTGGCGGCGGGCCTAGCCCACGCGGTATGCATCGTAGGCACAAAGGAGGACGATCGGGGATCAGTAGCAAGGTCGGACACCCATAGAGTAGATGGGGAATTTCGATCGCACCTATGTCTTCCCTGAGCGTCAGTTGTACCTCTCTGTTCAGGTCGACCATGTCTTCCATTCCCTTGCATTTCCATTTTGCCCGTACGGTGGAGCGTACGGCACCGAAGGGTTCTAGAGTTTCTACAACACTCCAGTTTTCCATGAGTGTGTGTGTGTGTGTATGCGCGGACAGAATCTTGAGCTTCACTTCTTTTGACTCTGGGTTCATGACGAGGTTTTAGCGGCCATGACGTTTAGCTCTTCGCATGCGACAAGCTTTGTTTTCGCGAAGGATGTCGCGGATACGACCATCCAGCCATCGATACATCTAGTATTGTCCCATAGCGATTATGTCCTTTCGGTCAATGAAGCCACTGAGGGCGTCTCGAATGTCCGGAGCTCGGAAGGTGTCGAGCTTAGGAGATCTTCATGCAGGAACACTGAATTAAAAACGAGGTTACCTGTAGGTAGACGTGGCATCAGCACTCTTAAGTCATCCATCAGAGTGGCGGTAGTAGCAGCAGCGGCAGTAGACGTAGTTCCTCGGCCTGTGGCCGATATTTGTTTGAGCGGAGAACATTAAGCCGGAGCTGTTCTAAACTGCGTCTCTCTTCTATCTCCTGGCCACGCAGGACACGACTTGCAGTGCTTGGGAACGAGCTGAGGTTGCATATGTTTAGCTATCGCGTTCCTATCTTGAAGTCGAAGCGTAAGCGTCCTTCTATAATTTTTTTCATATCTTAGCCTTACGTAGATTTACTGTTTAAATGATTATTAGAGCGCAGGTCTTAGGCGCCCGTTTCCAGCTTGAACGGCGTCGGCGTCGGCGTACTGCGGGTGCATTATGGGAAATGTCCCATAATGCACCGCACGAGCCCCCCCCAAGCTCACGTGACCTCGGGGAAGGGGGGTTGCATGTGACCCCCCCAGGTCACGTGACCCCCAGGTAACATGACTCCCGAGGTCACGTGACCCCCAAGGTCATGTGACCCCCAGGCTGCGCGCGACCCCCCAGGTCACGTGACCCCCACGTAGGGTGACCCCCTCCCCGAGGTCATGTGACCCCCCTCCACCCGAGGTCACGTGACCTCTTCCCCAGGTCACGTGACCCCCTCTGCCCCCGAGGTCACGAAGAATGAGGAAAGGAGGAGGAGGAAGGCAGAGGAGGAGGGTATACCCATCCTCCTCTCAAGAGCTCCGCTCTAATTCGGCGTTACAGGGAGTTGAAACGGCTTTCACTTTTTTATGTTTACTTATTCCGCTTTGCTTCGTTTGTACTTAATCGATTTTGGCTGACCCTCCCGACGGTGACATTTCGCTTATCTGGCCCCTTACGCATAAGAGTTGGGAGACTCCTAAGTATATATATGAAAGGCCAACACAAATGGGTAGATTGAGCATTGTATCCCACTCTGTAGAGGTATTGTTCAGCCATTAAAAGGAACATAGCGTGTGATAGATTGTTTATATTTTTTCGAGTGCTTCGAAAGCCAATTTCCAAGTATTTAACTGTTCTTTCTTCCGTTGCGGCGATGCTGCCAGGTTCCTTCTGGGACCATCACATGAGGCTGGAATCGGGGGACTGCTCTCGGCCACTGGGAGAAGTAAGCGATCGCCAAATGAACTTCTTTTGCCAACCAGACTTTAGAAAAATTTAAAAAGCGAATTCGCTGAGTTGGCTGACTTTTTGGTTACGCAAATTCGGGATACAATACTACTCCCGGGGATCGAAGCTGACGAAGCGACGAGACTCTTTTGTGCCTTTCGTGCTATCTGCTTGTGCAGGCTGCTCTCGTGATCTGCTAATGACCATGGTCGTGATAAAGGCGGGCTGATACCCGTGTATTGTTATTAATCGATCCAAACATAATCACTTTTGCCCGTCTTTAAGAGACTAAAACTTCTATATTCAATGTATTAATCAAGCGCACAAAATCAATATTACACTATACAAGCATTTACGGCAAGCTGAGCTAAATACAACCTTGATAATGACACGGGCGTCAGTCCACCCTCAACTGTTTCCGGTCATTGATAAAACCACAGTATATCGCCCTCCCACCAGGTGGCGCAAAATGCATCACAACAGTGTTTATGTTTTTTTCTGTTTGTTATTATCTAAGCTCCATCTAAAGAATCAATGTAGCGAATGAGGCGAGTTGATTCATGATTACAAACTGGTAGCAGCGCGCAACTAATTATGCCACCCAAACATAGGTTTATTTACACAAGAAAGAGGTAACATGTTTGAGCACGTGTTGACGCGATGACGGCGTGGTTGTGTATCTCGGTGTTTTTTTTTTTATTAGGCATTCAGTTGAAGTTCACCGCTCGTCCTCTTTATTTCTCCATTTCTCTGTGTATTTTATGCATGCTGCTACCAGTCCCTATATAAACGAGGAAACCTGGTGCCAATTACGAGGCAAGTTTAATATGTAGTAATATGTGTCTATTCATTCCATCCCGCTTTTATACATGCCATCATTTCTATCGTATGGCCATATAGAAGACGCGTAAAACAGGGCAAAATTTGATAACAATAAAGGGGGACAACGGACAAACACATATCTCCAAACACAGCTAGGTGACTGGTGCGCGACTGAAACTGACGGGCTTCGCCACATTTCTTCGCATTCCACTTTAATTATATTAAAGTGGAATCCGTTAATTGAAGTTAATTATATTAGACTTTAAAGTCTATTATTTACTATTTTTCCGGAATTTTTCTTCTTCACCGATTATGTCTCGAGTTAAACTATACGTATAGACGATCGTTGAAATAGTTTTTGGGAAAATTTTTTTCCACTGAATTAAAGAATACATGCCTAGAAGACACATGTTAACAAAAAAGCACAATCCATGAATCATTCGCTAAATCACTGATATTAAGCGTAATATAGAAAGAAAGCGAAGAACAGTGAAAACGAAAGGAAGCCTCCAGGGTAAACTTACTGTTGCTGAGTTAGTCAAACTGTTAAAAGAAAAGACGAATAGTGCTAAATATATATCCCTTACTTAATGGCTCCCTTCATGAGGTTCTAAAAAATTCGTCCAAGAAATACTGGAACCATTGGAATCGCAAAACATCAAGGTGTCACAGTTTATCTCCCGATGAGTTACAAAGTAAGGCCATCGAGTTTAACAATAACTTTCAGTCTGTTTTTACAAAATATAATGATAATAATTTCCGTAACCTCAAAGCTACCGTTATCACCATGAAAACTTTATTAATAACAGGACTAGCAATTCTCAACCTTTTGCTCAACGTTCTTAATCATAAAAAGGGTAGTGTTCCTGACAATATTCCTAATGGGTTTTGTTGAGAAAGATTTGCTGAATAGATAAGTAGATATTTGTATATAATTTTGAATAAATCTCTTATCACTTCAAGGGTGCCTATCGGATGTAAATAATGCAAAGTCATTACCATTCATAAATCGGGTGACGTCAATGTTGATTCCAATTTTACGCCCATCTTTCTCACATGTAGTTGTTGCAATCTACTTGAACACGTTATTCCAAACACATAACAAAATTTCTTGAGGCGCGGCACACCTTAACTTCTCACCAACATGGTTTTAAAAGCGGCCTCTATATGGTAACCCAGCGAGTTGAAACATTCCATGAACTGTCTTTCAGTATTAACAATCGCAAGCAAGTGACCCTAATGCAACTCGATCTCTCTAAGGCTTTTGAGCGCGTCTCGCAGAGTAAATTATTTATGAAACTAAAATACGCCATCGGAGAGGGGCCTATAGTTAATTGGATGAAAAATTACCTATCCAAACGTTTCCAGTTTGTGCAATGTAAGCCGGAGACATCCGAGACAGCCAGAGTCATTTCCGGGGTCCCGGAGGCTGCGTTGTTGCCCCAGTTCACTTCCTCAATTTATAAACAACATAACTAATAATATTAGCTTCATTTTTATTTATTTAGTTGTAAATACTGTGCGCCCTTTTGGGCACTTTACAGGACTGGAACGTCTATTTCCGTACATGTCATATCCTGCAATATGATATACATTTCTTAACACCTTAAACATTTCAATTCAATATGCAAAACCGCGCTGGTTCACATCAAGCTACACAAGCAAATAATGTACGTAATCGAGAAAATAACACTTCTTTTACACACTCATATACAGAAATAATAAATCTAATATAATTGAAGTAAATATTTGTCGAATAAAGCTAATGAATCACAATTTACAACATTTTCGGGAAGTTTTTTCAACATTCAACTGTTCTAACAAATAATCAATACTAATATGCATCATTATTAATTCGCGGAACTTGAATAGCCCTATTGTGTACCCCATTTACTGGTCTAGTAATACGTGGTTGTAAAAAATGAGATGTGTCCACATTTAGTAAGTCTATTGAAAACCTATAAAGAATCTTTAGCCTTATTATCTCTCCGCGAGTGTGAAGAGATTGGAGACTGAGCTGTTCGAGCATGTTAGTAACGAGAGTCCATTCGGCGATATCTCGAAAGGATGAAGCGAGCAGCCTGTCTTCGCATTTTTTTCCAATTTTTTCGTTCCCATTTTGTCGCTACGGATAGCACTTTGCGCCAGAATATTCTAGGGTTTGCCGTATAAGTGTTGTGAAGTCAGTCAATTTTTCCTGACTCTTTGTATGGCCTAGGTTTCGCTTCAAAAATCCTAACTTTTTTCGAGCCGTACTGCACAAATGATCAATGTGGCGATTCCATGTGAGGTCTGCTGATATCGTAACTCCTAAATACTTAAAGTTATCAACTAGAGCTATCGGATCGTTTCCAACTCTATGCGTGTAGGGGTGGATGTTCACTTGTTTGCTAGTGATTTTGGCGGATACAGTTTTGTCTGGATTTATTTTCATACCCCATTTTTCACACCATTTCTTAACAGAGTTGACGGGACGAGTTTAGGTTTTCTTGATCCGTGGGGTTGCGTACTTTAGTATAGAGCAAGAGTTCGTCCGCAAACATTCTTGCTTGTAATGTTAGGACTGCATTTTATTAACAATATCGTTTATGTAACATAAAAAACAAGACTGGACCCAGCACCAGTCTCTGCAGGACCCCCGATGGAACCCCGCGAGTGGTCTACACTGCTCCGCTGATAGCCACAGCTGTGTTCTGTTAAACAAGTAGGCCTGCATCCACCCAATTACCGGATTATTAACGGCCTATTGTAATAGTTTTTGTATCAATCCATTATGGGAAACTTAGTCAAGAGCTTTCGGTAAATCCAAACAAACCGCATCGATTTGACCTCTCTCGTACGAAGAGCAAGAAAAGTCACCAAATGCGCCTGGGAATTGTGTTACTGTTTACAGACCGCGCCGGAATCCATGCAGGTTTCTGTGAAAAATTATCTTTGTTTCGAAATAAGCATAAATCCGAAGGGAAGCTGTGCTGACTGAGTGAAGCTTTGAATTTGTTAAGTATTTAGTGATCCATTCCGCATATCGCTTAAGAAATTAATTAGGAATCTTGTCTGGTCCAGCAGTTTTCTTCGTGTTCATATTTCACAAGAGTGAACGAACACCGGCCACTGAAATATCAATGTCTGGCATAGACGCAAGTACGCCTTCGTCGTCCTCCCGATCCACAGATCAATTGCAGCAATCGATAAACACAGAACTGAAATATTCATTGTACCTCTGGGCCACAGCGATACGATCCGAGATGACTACGCCATTCTCAACAATGCAATCTATGTTCTGTTTTGATGGCGCCAGATATTTCCACAATTTATGCACGGCGCTGTCTTCATAAACTCCGGCAAGGTCACGCCGAAATATGTTTCCCGAGATTCCTTAATTTGTTTCTTCTTTTTATTAATTTGAGAGGCTGGTAACGTCATCTTTGCTGACAAATTATGTCTTGCGTCGCTGTTTTATATTGCGTTTTAAATGAATAATGACACGCGTTATCCATGGTTTTTGTCTATTTATGGCTTTATTTCTTGGGGGACATACATCTGCTTGTCTTGCTGGGGTTCAGCGGCACCACCGGTGTCATCACTTGATACCAGCTAATGCATAAGATTCTATACACAAAAAAAAAGGAAAACCGCAATTTCTTATTTTAGTATGTTGTTCTCGACGATGAAACTTTTATCGTGTCTTCCGGCAATGAAAGTTATTATTCTGAGAGCAAATATGAGAGCAGGAGAATACCAATCTTTGTCAAATAAATGTTTTGCGGTTGAGGGTCAAGGGTTGCGACTTTGTTGTGCGTAAACTGTGATGCTGTTCAATGAGACAAGGGTTGCCGAGAGTCATGTGGAGTCGTTCGTGATCTCGAAGTCATCAGAGCTTAGCAGACGATATGTTAGAATGCATTTACCAGGGGCATTCACATCGTTTCGAGCACATGTAGAAACAACTTCTGGAGCAAGCTTTTTCTTTGAACTGCAGTGAGAGCTTCTCTGACGAGCTAAAATTCGGAGCGTGTCGTTCAATTGTTGAAAGTGTAATTTATTTAGCAATTGAAGCGAGCAACGCCGGCACAGTCAGTGGTGCTCCGGCATATTTGATTTTTTTTTAAATCGGAGTTTGAACGTTTGACAGAAACACGATTCGATTTACATACGACCCCGTATAATGATCGCAGTACATAATAAAATACTCGCCTGCGAGCACCGCGTAGGAGCTCCAATATTCCTACTTTTGCGTGTTTCTCCCATAGACGCGTGTATTGCCTTATGTCAATAAATTACCGCCCGTGGTGCCACCGACGGGCTCCCGATGCACGATCCAGCACTACGACAATCGATATCAGTGGTCCCATAAGTCCTTTCCCTGGATGCGCCACTGGGCTGGGTCAGTCTTTTTTTCTTTTGCAGTGTCTGCGCCACCGTCGTCTTGTTTGCTCAGGGCTCGTGCTATTTGATCCGAATAGTCCTGGCATGTACACAGTGACGGTCAGCAATGTTTGTAGCTGGATGTCAGAAGAAAACGAGAAGTTAAATCGCAAACGCAACTAAACCCCAATGCCAAGAAAACTCTGTACACCTCACAGGAGAGGTACTTACACGTATAAACAACGTGTGTCAGTGATTTTTTTTTGTATCTTTTTGTTTTCCCATTGATATCGGACTTTAGTTATGGTTGCGCATGGCTGAATTCATTATTCGTTTACGCACCTTGTTGTCGTAGAAGAAAATATGGCCTCAGTCAGCGCTCGAAGCCACTTTTATTGAGGAAACAGAGATTAGTTGAGGGCTCCGTTACGGTATCATCTGCTCCGTGGTCGAACGTGGAAATAAAATAAAATTTGTGTTCGATAAAATAATTTAGATGACGCAACTATATATCTTTTGTTTTATTTATAAATGATATACTTTAACAGTCAATAACCCATATCTTTTTGGTTCTTTTGTCTTTTGTACATCATGTAATCTGGGTATTATAAAAAGATTGATTATATTTGACTTGGAAGTTTTATATTTGGGAGAAAGAAATACGTTCCATGGAACTTTGGGGCGCGGGGCAATCTAAACCTCAGCTAGTATTACGACAACATTTCTGTTTCCACGCATCCAGCGCAAACTCACGAAACACAGACGGGACAGACAAAGGCGCACAATGCCTCCCTTCCGGCAGTCTTAGTTTTTTTTTTTTTCTGCCTGATACAAAATAATGAAATTATCCCGGTACAACTCCTTACATTGCAAACTAACACGAACGAAACGGTCGTTTGAGCGCTTCGTTGCCATGGTAACTCGCCGTTCCAACCGGTTGCATTCGTTCTAATTAAGTAACCCGGAAACGAAAAGCTGCTCCGTGAAGAAAGCGCCACCAAGAGAAGACCCGCTCAGCAGACGACGCTCGTGGGTTGACAGCGCAGGCGCAGTCTGATCTTTCTCTTGATTTGTTTACCACACGAGCATCATAAAATTCGGCAATTTCCGTCAAATCGCTAATTATGCTACAAGATGTGGATCACAATATTATTTAACAAAAAGGTTTAAGAAACATTAGCAGGCTATTTGCTGTTTATGATCGCGGTGCTGGTGAGGCTTCTTATCCAATATACCCATGAGAAAAAAATGGAAGCCGTTTACAACTCCCTGTAACGCCAAATTAGAGCGCAGCTCTTGAGGAGGAGGGGAAGGCACGGGGGGGGGGGAGGGGGTCAGATGATCTCGGGGGGGGGCTACGTGACCCCGGGAAGGGGGTCACGTTACCAGGGCGTCACGTGACTTGGAGGGCCACGTGACCTGTGGGGTCACGTGGCCTTGGGGTCACGTGACTTCGGGGGCTGCAAGCAGCGTTGCATGCACCTGGGGTTGCATGCAACCTGAGTTGCTTGCAACGCGTGGTTACGGCAACTTGCAACACTGAGTAGCATGCAACTCACGTTGCATGCAACCTGAGTTGCCTGCAACACGTGGTTGAGGCAACATGCAGCGCTGAATTTCATGCAACCCAGGTTGCACGCAACCTGTTGCATGCAACCTGAGTTGCATGCAACACGCGGTTACGCCGACGGCGACGCCGACGCCGCTCAAGCCGGAAACGGGCGCTCTAAGAGCTGCGCTCTAAAAGCGCCCTCTGTCGTACGCAACGGCAATTAACGCTAGGCCGCCATGCTGCAGGTGTTGTGGTGCGTCGTTGCATACGTTGCATAGGCCGTAGACGCTAGTCTGACTGCGTCAGTTTCACGGCCCACGATGCCAACGCACTGCTGCGTACTTCTCTGTAAGCAGAGCGTGTATCTGAAAAAGTCTGGCATTAAGGTAAATATTTGCAAATGTACTCGTTATCGGTTGACTGGCGCCGGTCGGGTGGGAATATTAAGCGGCGTAACCGCGCAGACGTTTGCCTGCTCAAGTGCAAGAACGGATACACGAGCTGTTCCCACCCAACGCTCCTTGGGCATTCGAGTCCGGTGTTTTTAATCTCACTTTGTAGCGTTTGGAGGCAGGGTTTCTAAGTTTCAGCTCATTTGAAGAAATCAAAACGTCAAATACGAATGTAATGTTGCTCGTAGTACCGCGTGTGGACATGATAGCTTCGTGAGCGCGTAGCTTCACGTATGCGGGAGCTCGCGATGCTTCCAACTTGCGCGTGTAAATTATGTGTTAGGTGCTCACGAAGCCATACGACCTCACGCTTTAACCTGCCTGTAGCGTGTACACGACTGTGCAGCGCATGCTTTATGCAATGCAACATGCGCGCGCTTGCCACTTCTGTTTCACTACATACCTGCTGCTCTACGACTACAGGGTGTTTCAAGATAAAGTTTCGACTCTAAAATTGCGCGCACAAATCAGGGACTCGACGTATCAAGTAGACACTTACCTCAATTACTGTGGTCGAACTTGCGCATTAATATTTTAAGTCTTAATTACAAGCACAAGAAATACAAAAAAATGCCCAAAAAGAGTGTTTTTTTAATTTGTTTTGTACTTGAAGTAGAGATTTGAATTTTAGTGTAAATGGCTGAGTCACATACGTATTCGAGAAGTTTCAACTTGATACGCTCAGTCGGTAATTTTGACGGGCCATTAGATATAGCTTGTAGCTTTATTTTGAGACTCTCAAGTATAAGCGGCTCAACGTATCAAGTTTAAACTTACCTCGAATACGTATTTCACTGGTCCCATCTACACAACTTACCTCAAATACACATTTTACTAGGCCAATTCGCACATTAAAATTACAAGCCTCTACTTCAACTACGATACAAATAAAAATAAAAAAGTGACCCATTTAAAAGCATACACTAATGGAAAAAAATGATTTGAAAACAGTTAGGATATGAACTGGCCAAACCCGAAATTAACTGTGTTAAGTAGAATTGTATCACACAAATTTGAAATCAAACTGTCGAAACTGACCGAACTTGAAAAATGAACTGCCGAAGTTGGCACCTGAACTGTCTGAACTGTTAACTGAACAGTTCAAACTGGTAGGAAACCAGGCAAAACTGGTCGCTTCAACTGGCGACACTGGTGTCATAATGTTCAAGCTGGCAGCCAAACATTTTGAACTGGCAGTCAAACAGTTACAACTGGCAATGAATCTGGTCTCACTTTTATCGAAACAAGTCATACCAGCGGAACTGGAGAAACTACTCGTTGAACTGGTCAAGCTGGCATCATGCCCAGTTTAAAATAATTAACCATTGAAGTCGATCCGATTGGCATATCTCATTTGGATCGATTCGGCTTCACTGTTTCTGATTTTAACTCCCAAGCGGGAAAACACCTTTAATAACATTTCTTCTACATGAACGAATTTGAATTTTGCAGTCCAAACGAATTACAATGGGGAAACAAATTATAAAACAAGTTTTTACCAATTCCATTGGGAAAGATGCGTTCCTAAAATGAATCTTGCCACAGCAGAGAAAATGTCTGGTAGCTTGAACATTTATTCTCTGCAGACGTCGCATAAGAGACTAGAAGAACACATAAAAGCTTTATTTTGACGTATGTACAGCTGTACCTAGCTTGCAGCAAATATTAAAAACACAGGTTGACGTTTAGTTGATTGTAGGCGTAGTCTAAAACACACATATGTCTCCCTTATCATCATCATCATCATCATCATCATCATAATGCCTTTATTTGTGCCAATCAACATTCAGAAAAGGTCTACAATGTGACACAGTGAAAAAATTGCACAGCTGTAAAACATACTCAACTGTTAAAACTAGCATACAACAAAACACGACAGTACATTTTTAGCGACGGAAAATAATTTCATCTAATTGTCTACTGAGATTTACGCAGCTATCAAAAATATCAAAATTTTCATGCCCAAGATTGTTTACACTTGTCTGCATTCTTCTTGGTGATATCACGTGTTGATTGTGGGGATAAAAAGTGAGAGCTCTCCCATTTGGGCGAGTCGGTACGTTCAAATTCACCGTGAACAAAAATGTTGAATCAATGTCCCCATGAGCTATTTTATACAAGAAGGCTGCATCGCGCGGTAATCTTCTGACGGATTGACACTGTAGGCCATATCTGTCGCGCAGGAGTTCATAGTTGTAAAAATGCCTTCGGCCAAAGTATTTGTCATAAATTATGCGCACAAGCCGTCTCTGAACTGACTCTTTTTTAGCTGCATCACGTAGTGTCAGTGAATTCCACACCACAGAGCCAAAGTCTAGTCTCGATCTCGATTTGATAATAGAACAAAATAAACGAAGGAAACCATTATAGTTCGCAAACTTTCTAGTTGATCGAGTAATCATTCCAAGTAATCTAAATGCAGAACAGGCAGTATGGGCGACATGGCAGCCAAACGATAGAGTAGTGTCAAAGTACACTCCGAGATCACGAAGCGATGATACTCTTAAAATGCACTTATCATCATCAATTGAGTATGAATACTGTATAATTTCACGTTTTTTACTGAAAGACATGACCATAGTTTTTTCTGGATTAATGATAAACAGTTTTCCCGACACCAGTTTAAAATATGCGATGCGTCACTCTGAAGAAGGTCACAGTCGTCGATCAAACTAATATTCAAAAAGAGCTTGATGTCGTCAGCGAATATCAGCACGTTTGACGGCTCCCCTACGCAAAGAGATATCTCCTTGATAAAGATCAAAAACAAAAGTGGACCCAACTTGGAGCCCTGTGGTACTCCCGATGACGGATAAAAAGGATCAGAGAAGTTATTTAAAATGCGTACGACACCACGACGGCCAGTCGGGTAGTTTTCAAGCCATAATAAATTCACAGGAGAAAGGCCATTACGCGACAATTTCTGCAGCAGCAAAACGTGGTTCACTTTATCAAAGGCTTTCAAGAGGTCAAAATAAACAACGTCAACTTGACCACGATTACAAACAAAAGCTACTGAATAATCAAGGAAAATACAGAGGTTTGTCTCGGCTGAGCGCCCCTTGATAAAACCGTGCTGAAAAGAACTGATACGTCGCTTGAAATAAAAAGACAGACGGGTGTGCATCAATATCTCAAATACCTTTGAAAAAGAACATAGCAATGATACAGGGCGATAGTTCCCAACTTGCGAAGTATCCCCCCCTCGTCTTATGAATAGGAACAACAATACTCATTCCACACAGATGGAAATATACCCGTACTCAATGAAATATAAAATATATGCTCTAAAATAGGGGCAAAAAGATTCGAGCAAACTTTAACAATAAAGTGAGGCACATAACCTGTAACAGATGTTAGTTTCGGCTTCAGTTTGCTTATAGCCGCCAAGATCTCGCTAACAGTGACTTTGTCGACTGCACAAACATCAGAGTAGAAAGGATCGTCAAGAAATGCACTATTTTTAGGAACATCAGAGGAAAAACAACCACTGAAACTGACTTGCGAAAAAGTTAGCGATATCCTTCGGGTTAGACAGATAATCAGAATTACTTCTTAGACAGATACCGTGTGTACTACCTTTTGTATGTTGTCTAGGAAATTTCCAACACTTATCTGGCTTGTGGAAAATACTATTTTCTACTGCCTTTAAATGCACACACTCGTCATGAATAAAAAACTTTTTAACAAGAGTCCGATAAATGCTGAACTTAGCATACCACATTTGCGATCCATTTCTTTTGTACAATTTGTGACAATGCGATTGTTTCTTTATATAATATGTTAGATCTTTGGAATACCACGAAGAATACTTTCTAGGTTTCGATGATCGTTTTGGAACAAATCTGTTCATTTCATTTCTCACTACCGTCGTAAGCGACTACGCCGCTGAGTCGACTGAATCGTCCTTTAAATTGGAGGACCAGTCGTAATTTTCAAAAAAATCTATAAAGACCATTATAATCGCCTGTGTTGAAAGAGTAATACGTCTGCTTTGGGCGAGCTGCAGATTTCAATGAATTATGAAAAGCATCAATAAAGGGTGGGTGAAAAGCGTCAAATTTAACAAGTGAAACATCGACAAAAGTTAAGCCGATGATTGGCACATTTGAAAGAAAAAGATCAAGGACGTTCCAAGAGCTGTTATCAAATCAGTTTAATTGCCTAAGGCCATTAAAATGTATAAAATTCAATAGGTGAGACGATTTGCTTGCTGTTATACTATTTTGACTAGTAACAAATCCTGACTGCCAGTTGGCACCAGGTAGGTCGAAATCACCATAAATGTGCACCCTGAACTTTGAAAGGCAAATTTCTTTTTTCAATGTATCAAAGTGTTCATTAAAAAACGAGTATCCGATAGGGAAAGAAAAAATATTTCCAATCAGGTAGTTACAACCGTCATTCGAAAGCAAGTCTATCCAAACGCATTCTGGGTAGGTTTCAAGGCCACGTCTGCTATATGAGGTAACTGACTGATTTACGGCGGTTAATACACCGCCTCCGAATTTCCGGCGAGTTAAAGCATAGTCACGGTCACGAAGGTGAATGGTATAAGAGGGCGGAAAATAGTCCGTACCTGAAATTTCCTCGTTGAGCCATGTTTCAGTAAGACAAATAACATTAAAATTGGAGAGACTACATTTAGCAAATATGTGTCCACTTTCGTTCGTAAGCCACGAGTGTTTTCGTAGTACGCATTATATGCAGCCTCTTACCTCAGCATAAAGAACACGCGCATTCAACAATTCAGACATCTTACACATATAAGCAGCGAGATTTGGGTGTAGAACACCTGGCTCTGACCCCTTCATTCTCAAAGCATTCAACTTTAAATTAGTCCTGTCAGCACTATGATGATGCTCGCATCCAAGTGCATTAACATGGGAATACTTTTTAATTGATTACTCGATCACTTACCAAGTTTGCGCAGCCTCATTTGATAACAAAGGCTTTGAAACCGCCAGATTGAAAGATTCTGGTTTACAAACTATGTAACGTTCTTTCTTTTTTTTTCGATTGTAAACTGATGAAATTAACTGTCCTATTTTTTCAACAAAGCACATGAAGAAAAAAACATTGGTTGCGTTAACTTGCTTTGGTAATCCTGTATTTTATCGACTCCTTAGCGAGCAGACAAGCCAGACGCAATATTTACCACAGCACCACTTAGCAATCGGAAAAATTAGGAAATGTTAATGATCACTAAAAATGCAGTGTGTTGTCTTTCGCATGAAATGTATAACAAATACCGCACTCAGAGCAGCTCAGCCGTTGAAGCCGCCCCATGTGTACCATCATGATGTGCGCCGTTCTCTTCGCCGCCATTTTGGCTAAGTGTACGCCGACGATTCTCGCTGATGTTGGCTAACATAAGCCCATAGGCGTCGTTCTCCTCGTGGTCTTGCCTTACGTAAATTACTCGGAGATTTTAAATTTTTCAGCAATGTAGTGATTTTCGATATATTTCGCGGGCACAATATTTTATGATCAGGAATCATATAAAACCCGATCGTCTTTACGATGTTTTTACCCGGTGGCACAAAATTAGGGTTTCTCGTTTTGGCCTTCATATTCAACGTGTTAAATAAGCTCGTAAATTATTTTTTTATGGTCACCCACCTTGGGAATTATGTACCAATTAGATTACCATTGATTGTGAATCAAATATGAACTAAAGAATAGATCGAATGGCAACTGTACTTAATGTGTTCCAACTGGTAGGTGACAAATTTCGAACTATCGTGAATTGAAAAAAAAATTAAAGATTTGGAATGATATCGAGGCAGTTTTGGATGCTTGTCTCTCATAACGAGCAATGAGGTGGTGAAATTGTAGGACTGATATACCGGGTGTTACAACGAAGGCTGGCAAAAATCCCAAAGATATACGTAATGTTCGATGTAAAAAGAAACTCTGCGGAATAGTAGCAATAGTAGTAATAAATATAGTTTATTTTCGCTTTATTTTACGAACATTTGAACCCGTCTCCGAAAGCACTTATATGCTTGTGTGTGAGTACGGACAGTACACCGGAGTACACTTAGCCAAAAAACAGAAACTACAACAACAGTAAAATAAAATACACAAAACTGCGCCGTTTAAATCATACAATAAAAAAATCATTGACACTGAACGGGGCAAACTATTTCGGAGCAAAACGATGCATACATTTTTTTAACATTGCGACATAAAAAAGAGCACGATGAAAGCACTACGGACTGGTGTTATGGAAGATTATAAATAAATCATCATCACATACTTGGTATTTATAAGCACGTATGTTGACACCATGTAATATTTCTCGTTTTGCTACTTTAAACGACGGGAGGCTCTGCAGATTATCCGGTAATTCATTGAAACGACATTGTATATAATATTTCCTTGGCCTCTTTTTCATGATTTGTGTATATTCTCGGAACAACAAATTTTTCACTTTTCCTGAGTTGCTTTTGTCTCATTTCACTCTGGCTTAAAATCCGGTTGTGAGTAATATTTCGTCAGAATAACAAACCTAAAAAGATTGTCTATTGGCAATAAATTCAGGTCGGAGAGCAGTTCTTGAAATACAATATGCTCAAGCCGCGTTCCATCGGCAATATTGTTTACCATCCTTTTTATCATATTATTTATTTTCGCTTTTTAAAATCGATACAGGAAGCACACATGGTTATTCCGTATCTCAATTTTGACTCACCTAGCATTTGGTAGACTGTCCGCCTCATATCCGAATCCACGTACCTTCGCAACCTATATAGGTATGATGCGATTACCCTCAATTGGCTCATTAAGTGATATATGTGCACATTCTAATTCATATATTCGTCAAAAACAAACTTCCAGACACTTTGGACGTCTGGGATTACAAAAAACATAATCATTGCTTAACTAATTAACACACATTTACTAATACCTTTTTGATTAAAGTTTTTTTTACAAATGTTGCACTTGCAGTTTTGAAGGCACCCACCGGAAAAGGCAAAATCAAGTCACAGAATAGAAAAAAAGTTGCAACCGGCTTATAGATATTCATCCACCTATTTTGGCCTCTCTTCACAAGGAGTTTGAAATTTGTCGCGAAGAGGGGCGCCTTTAAACTCCGTGTCAAGAAAGGCCAAAATTTGTCGAAATTTGTCGATGAATATCTCTAAGCAGGTTGAATCTTTTTCACTTCTGTTAATTGATTTTGCCGTTTTCCGGTGGACGTCTTATGAATTGCAAGTGCAACATAAGTCATAAAAGCAGTGATTTAAAAGTTAATTAGTAAATTTGTTTTTTGAATTAGATGGCTAATTAGTATGTTTTCTGCAATCCCAGGCGTCCGCTGCGGCTAAAAAAATTGTTCCTTCAAAGCTTTTTTTTAGGGTCTTGAACAGTATTTATTTAGAAATTTTAGTCAGTCTTCCATGAAACACCCGGTATACACCGCTTATCAGAATTTTACAACTTCTGGTAGTAAAAGAACGCAACTAATTCTGTATTCATCAGTCACCCAGTACATAAACAAGGTTCTTTGCACACGTGAACAGTTATTGTTGAGAAACATAAAATCAGTAGACATGAGAGTCTGTCAGAAGTTGTGTTTTAACGCTTAACAGAGAATCCCAGATTCGGGTCGAGCACCACCGTGTTGGAGAAGAGCGTCCTTCCACATGGCGGCTTTTATCACGCCGTGACCACTCCCTGTCAGTCGGGACCGCTTTAGTCGAGGCATGGCTACATCCAAGCGCTTGCCTCTGGCGATGGGGGTCCCTCTTCTCCCTCGAAGGCAGAGGCTAACAGAAAACTTACAATGAGGAGACGGCCAGAACGGAAACGAAAACGAGCCTGTGCGCTCGACATTTTGACTATTGAACAAAAGTTGTTCGCAGTGGAGATAAGAAAATTGTCATTGTTGTACTCAACGGAACGCTTTATCCGCCAACAAGAGACAACAGTTGCAAGAGAAAAGTTGGTGCTGGAAACCCGGGATTGCAGCACTGCGAGCACTTCGAACGCCGAAAGAAAAGTCAGTGACTTTTCCTTCTACTAGAACGACAGCATGGAAGCGTACAAAAAAAGTGCAAGGCGATTCGGTCACAGGTGACGCGACTTGTGAACGACGCTGAGGGGTTGCCATAGTCGGCGCATCCAAATAGCGATAACCTAGAGCTACATATCGAACAACTCATCCTGGATCAGGGCCAACTTAACGGCGTCGACGCCACCATCGAGCCGCTCATTTCAGAGCAACACGCAGACTTTGAATTCACCCACGTCATAGAATATACGGAAAAGATCGCGGCCTACCTGACAAAGCTAAAGATCCACCTAAGACGCTGTGAGGAACGTAGCAATTCATCCAATGAGAGTAATCTAATCGGGAGCACAAACAAACGCACACAGCCACTATTTATCAAATATATTATGCTGAAGGGAGACCAGATCTATTATTTCAAACTCTTCCGATGGATACGAGTAAACAAAGTTCACACCATATACATTACGAGATTCAAAGCGAAAGATGCCAGCCATAGGGACGAACTACGGTTGGCAAGCGTTAACATATCAAATAACTAGAGCTTTAAGCAGAACAGATATAGACACAGATTTTGATCAAGCGTTATATACTTTCAAAAAACATTGTAGAAAGGTGCTGGTGTTAAACGACATTACATTTTCAATAGTATAATGTGCTCTCCAGTTTAGATGTGTCCACCGTATAGTCTATTCGAACTAATGTCCTTTTCATGAACTGTTCATTTTGTTAATTTTTTTTTGATAGAATAGATCTTTTTTTAGAAGTAATGCCTAAAGAGTTTGATCGGAAAGATTTTGTGCATTTTGGTGCATCTGGTAACAGTGGCGTGACTGATGTTCTCTATGTCTAGTGTAGCTTTTTTATTTATTTTTTTCCATAGTTGCCCCAGACTTATTTCATATTTGTTCCTTAGTTGTTTTATATTTGTTCAATAGTTGTTTCTTATTTTGTACACGGTATATATTGTGTTGCTGAACTGTAAGGGGGGGGGGGGGGGGGGCAGAGGCTCCGCCGTGCACCATGCCTTTACCTCTGCCCCCCTACGCGCAAAAGATCCGCAAACAAATAAAAGAGAAAAAA
>JAZHYW010035207.1:0-15397 GCA_037355805.1 Ixodes ricinus | reverse complement strand
CGCGTTTCAGTTACGTATTCTGTGGAGACCCGTGACGCTAAACCCTGCTGAGATAATAGCCAAGTGGGTCCATGGAACAGAGAATAATCCTGATTGTTGGGCTGGCTATGGCTGGATGACGCTCGCTTGCACGCACCTCACCGTTAACCACAGGCTGCACTTTGTCGACCCGAACACTGAATTTTCAATGCGGTGGGCGTTACGTAAAGTCCCATCTGGACGGCGCAGGAAACCGCCATTCGCTGGATGCGCGGTTCATGTTTTGGAGAAGGCGCGCGGAAACGCCTGATGAGTTCCAGTCGTTCGTCGCCGCAGCGCCAAATCACAGCTCCGACGCAGACGGGGACCTTCCTATGGTGCCCAGGGACGAGTTCTGACGGCCCGACGACTTCGATGCGTTTGTGCTGGTGATATCGCCCGCCTGCGTGCATAAAGACGACTTATGCGCCAACCGCTCGTCAGTGCTCGTTACGTCAGTTATAGGTTCTGGTAGCGGTCTCACTTCGGCCCTTTTCAGGGCCCCCATATTTTGCAAGCAGACTGTCAATGTTCTGTACGCGGCACCCCGATGTCCTCGTAAAAAGTTCGCAGGAAAGATCCAGCAAAGGTATGTGAATTACAACGGATATCGCGTGTTATGATTCAAATAAAAATTGTTCTTGCTTATTTCGCACATTTGATCCCAATAAATGCATACGTTGTATTGATCGTCTGCCGTGCTGTTTGCTCGCCTGTTCGCCGTCGGCGTGTCTCAGCTTCGTCGTCTTTGCTTGCGGCGCGGCGTGAAACAGTTAGTCATCACCGCGTTAAGCGATGAACGCGTTCGCTGCGTGGCGTCGGCTTGTTGCCAGCTGCATGGCGGTAGCGTGCGTGCTTCCATTCATTCGGCGTTCGTTGCCATGGTGACGCGGGCAGGAACGCAGACGAGACTTCATGTTGCGGAAGCACGCTGCGGCGCAGCGATACCAGGTGCGTTCTAAGGCCCTTCCGCATGCTTTCCAATGGGCGCGAAGGCGAATAGACAGAGTTCCAAATAAGGACTTAACGCAGGAATGCTGCATTTCTCCAGCGCCTCATGATTTGGCAGGCCTTGCACGAAAAGCATGTTTTGGCCATCACGCGTCTGTTTTTTATCCGCCAGCATGGGTCTAAAGATTGTCAAACTGCCGTTCCCTCGATGCATCGCGGCAGAGGTGGCGTAGACAAACTGGCTGATGAGACCGGTTTGATGACAGTACAATTAATGCAAAGGAATAAGCAAGCTGGACAAGAATTCTTGTTCAGCTCGCTTGCACCTTTGCATTAATTGCATTATCATCGAACCTTAAATGCTAGGCCGTTCACCCTTGTTGGTGTTAGACTAGTGGCAGCTGATAAAACCCGTTTGCTCTAGTGACGTCTAACCCCTGGTTAGCTCAGTTGGTAGAACGCTCCACTGGACATGGAGAGCTCCTTGGTTGGATACCAGGACCAGGCGGATTTTTTCGGTCGCGCGCCAGTCACCGGAAAATACCGGCAAGCGCCCACTCAAAATATATAGATAATTGCGAAAAAAATGGGGGATGAGGGCCTGTCCGGTCATCATTACATATAAATGTACTGCTCATATTTTTTCATATCTTACAAATATGTGGTATGGGCGCTTAGCGTGGTATGGGCGGATGCGCGGTATTCTACGTAGCTGTTTGGAGCAGGGTGTAAGACAGGTAGGTGGAAACGGCCATAGAAGCCTACCACAGCGCCGGGACCGGATTGTGTACTCGTCTGCTTGCGGGTACCCCCGATTTGCGACAGATGACACAGACAAAGTGGAGAAAGCGACTGTACCAGCTGGAGAAGAAATATGGCTTCTTTACTGTGCCCGTGGCTGCCACTACAGAGCAAAAGTGGGAACTGGAGGTGCGGAAGAGAGTGCGCGAGGAAGAGGCTGTGCAGTGGTCGGAGGCGGCCCGCTCAAGAGTCAGCCCTGCAAGTGTACAACCGCTGGAAAAATGAAATATCGACAGAGGCAACCCTGTATGATAATAGCCTGGGCAGCCGCCTGCTTTTTGAAGCACGTGCGGGAGGGCTAAGAACGCTAGTGTACAGGCAGCGTTTTGACCAACAGGTACAATCAACATCATGCCGGGCATGTGGCGAAACCGAGGAAACTATCAAGCATATTGTGCTCTCCTGCCCAAGTCTCGTACCAAGACACCCGGTGGATTGGGGCCAGGCGCCAGACAACGGGCTGCATCTAGACGAGGCACATTCACACGAACAATTTCTGGCAGAAGCCCTCGGCTTCCGAGTTGGGGACACAGGCAGGGATGCTGTGTGCTGGCCCAGTGCGGACTTAAATCGCGCTGCAGTGGCACTGCAGCCCAGCTGGAAGTGCAGCGACGCAGTCAGAGGACTAAAGGAGGCTGGAGGACTGGTGGCGAAGAATGCAACAGTAGTGCAGTTTTTTTCTCTCCGTTTTTATTCGGCTAGGTATGATTTCTATTCAAACCGCCCGCTTCAAAGGGAACAGCCACAAAATCATCATCATCATCATCATCAAAAAATCGGAATCGGATTTGCATGGAACTCTATGGGAGAGTGGGCAAAATAAACCAAGAGCATGACAGTCCTCCATTGAAAATCCACGAGAAACCATCTCCGTCAGTTTAGCCGGTCACCACCGGTAGCCCACCCGGAGTGAGAGTTCGCGGTGCTCCACATAGATGGCGCCACAGAAAAAGAGAAAACCGAGGGGGACACAATCCGGTCGCTCATTTGGCTCTCGTTTCTCCGCCTGTCTATCTTACATCCTGGTTTGGAGGTTTGTTTGTCCTTTGTCCTCCTTGTTCCCCTTCTGCAGGGATTATTATCGTCTATTCGTTGCGCCCTTCACGCGCTGCCTTTATTTTGTTTATTTTTTATGGGGGGGGGGGGGGAGAGGGATTGAGAAGGGGCTACGGTCGATCGAAACGTCAGTAGTTCGTTTAAAACCACCGAAAATATATTTTTTTTTTTATAGACCTTTGCAAAAGTCGCCTTCTGCGCGCTGCCATCTTTGTCTGCTGGGCTGTGGGAGGCCTTCTGAGCATGCGCAGTTGCTCTGCTCTGCGGCATATCAAGCGCTGCGCATGCGTCCACAGCTCAGTGACTCAGCATTTTTCGCCCGGGTGATAAGCGATGGAAAGGTCTATACGGTAAAAATATTAATGTCACCGTTTTTCTCGACATTTTCGTTTCTAAATGGTCCTTCTATGCAGCAGAGCATTTCTAAAAGTTTGCGCCATATGGTAGCTGCTGAGTCAAATATTCGTGTCAGCCATTATTTGGGCACGTAGTTTGATCGTGTATTGGGCACGAACGATGGGTCAGGGTTCGGCGCGAACTTGGCTCAGCTCGTATTGAATACGAGTGCTGCGTCAGAGGTTTTTATTGGCTCAAACTTCCATAAGTCCGAGAACCTGAGGCAATCAAGAGACTGAAGCCCGCGCCGAATATAGGGATTCAATCACGCGCTTCGAAGCCCGTGCGGAATATAAAGATTCAATCACGTGCTTCGTAGCCAAGAGATAGCGACCGCCAATGTTGCTGGATGTGGTTCTGAAAAGGGTCCGTTTCTCGGCAATGTCTACACGCGATGGCAGCCAATAAACCGGCGGTTACAAGCTTGACTCGGCATCAAGGTCGGGGGACATGTACCCTGCCGCACGCTGTTCATAATGCACGCTCGCCCCGGTGGTGAAAACAAGCCGGAGTCGTCATCCCCGCTGCCGCCATTACTTATTCCTCATCTGACCTTGCGGAAAAGCACTAAAGAGGGCTCCCAACGTGGCGTGCCCCCGGCTACGCTCGGCATTTACGTATGCAGGCGACCTGGCCGGTCGTTATTCCGGGAGCAGGCGGTGCGGACCCGGAGAGGCCGTTTCCCTAACGGTTCGAGAGCAGTTACGTCTTCCGCCCTCATCCCCGAGTGTGGGTTGTTGTTGTTAATGCGTCCGCTGCCTCTGGTGCCGCCCATGGCTGAATAGCTCCGGAGATTAATTCATCCCCGTTGAGTTATTTATTACTTGACTCAGCGCGGATAGGCGCGTAGCACGGGAAAGCTTCATTTCAATTCGACGAAGCTAGTAGGGTACTAAGTATACTTGTAAAGCAAATATGTGAATAAACTTTGGATGAACTAATCTTTCGTTCAGAAAAATTAGACGTGAGCGGTGCAGTGCATAAAATAAGAAAATCGAAAGTCCACGGATTGGGACGCGTCAGATTTTATTTTATTTTTTCTTTCAAATTTGATCCTTTTTTTTTTCTTAAATAAATAATTGTGTTGCGCGTATGTTTAGACAGCCGGAAGTTAGTCGGCCTCAGTGGCCGTCAGGTGTCTTGGCTGTAGAAACGAGCTCGTGGAAACGAGCACGGGTGGGGATCGATCCCAGAGTCCCTGGGGTCTGCAGCTCGAGCTTTAGCCCCAGGCGCTCCAAGCTGCGGTGTGTTCACACACTCGGCCACCGATCCCCCGTTTACTTCCGAACTTGCCAAACCTGGGCCGCCACAGAATGTAAACTTTGAGATATCTAGTGAGCACCAGTGAAAAACTTCGCTTTTCAGTAGTTTCCACTTCTTATTGCCCGTCTAATGAAGGGGGTTTTAAATAACGTTGGAGGGTGTTTTTTGTTTTGTTTTTTATTCCTGAGATAGGCAGTTTGACAAGCGTCACTTAGGGCGGTGCTATAGAGCCTGGCAGCTGAATAAACTTGGGGCGTGGCGAGTCCCGATCGCAGGCATAAGATGGCGGCATCAGCCGACGCCGCTGGAAGTAGCCTTTCTTAAGCCGCCACCGACTATGGGGAGCAAGGATGTCGTACACTGATATCTCGTTAAGAGGGATACCTCCGTTCCTCCAGAAAAGTCGCCCGCAGTGTGCCCATGAGTAATAAGACAAAAAGGCTCGTACTTGCCTAGTTCGACCCAGATAATGATGTCTATCATAGCGTGGTATCCCTATTAACGGGCTCCGTATTAACGAGACACAACAGTATACCATTCACGAGATATTGTCTCACATGTCCTTCTCACAATCTCAGCTATCCCCCCAAAATGACTCGAGACTCAAACGATGAACCAAGTTTCATTGCGATTGCCCTCGAACCTTCGAAAGCCAAAACCAATCTTCATTTTTCTCAACTTTCCCTCGCTTACGGTGGCAGCCCAGCACCTAAGCGCTGCTGACGTCCTAGTCTTACTTTATAAATAAATAAAAAATGATCCCGTAATATTAATAAAAATGGCTCTCCTGCGCACGTGCCTTTGTCCTAGTTAGATTTCAGGCACTCATAAGAAATGCCCGCGCCTCTTCTTTTCCGGAAAGTCTCGGGAGAGCCATTCACAGCACTAGGCAGCAGAAGGGGAGAATCGGAACTGAACCCACCCGAAAACAGGCACCGACCCGTTCATTTTAAACGAACCGGGACTCAACCGAACGATATTGTTGCCGCCATCTTGAAACTGAACCGGAACTGAACCGCAAACAAATGTATCGGTAACCGGTCCAAAACTGTTCACATTTTCTTCTTTTTTTTTTGTAGAGTGTGATTTTGGTTTAGAAGTCGAACCAAGATAAATGTTTGATATTGATTCACAGAGGCTGAATACGAGCACTGCCAAAATATTACACTAATGGAAAGTCGCGATTCACTCTAAAACCGATATTAAAAATGCTCTCTCCTGCCTCTCAGCGGGCATTCAGCGGGTTGGCTGTTTGTCAAGCAACCTTGTGCCCCGACTTCATGTTCGCACTCAAGGATGGTTACTTTTTCCGTACGGCCACGTCTTTCGCCGTGCTTTTCTGCTTCGTTTCCGGCCGTGCCAGCGGCGATTTCTGCGCTAGAAATGTTATGTTTTGTCGGCCGTCGTTTGTAAGTGATCCTCGGCGACCGCGCATGAAGATTATTCACTCCCTGCTCGCTCAACGCGTGTCGTGGTGCCGAAGTGCAAGGAGCCAAAGGTATTGGTATCGTTGTGTTATGTTCGAGCACGCCTTGCTGTGCTGGGGGCTGCGCAAACAACCCGCTGCGCAACCCGGACGGGCTAACGCCGGTACGTCACGTGACATCACGACTTTGCACCATGAGTCACGTGACACTGTGTCCTACTCGACTGCCATGAGCCCGGAGTCGAGTAGCCTGGCTTATGACAACCAAAGCCTCGACGAACATTCGGGAAGTAACTCGTGTTCAATCAAAGATGAGAATAGCCGAACTTTAGCAATGTCTGGAGCTCATCCCATGCCCTATGCTTTGCTGTCCACAACGCGTGAATATGAAGAAAACTCGCTGTATAGGGGGTATTCACTGGCCGCCATATTTGAGGTCACCGTTTAGAGCGCATGCTCAAAACGAGCTCGCATTAATAGACTGGCAAGCCCGGCAATCTTGATGGTGCGGGGTGCACGTTACAAAATAACTGTGGAAGGCTTACGCCGTCAGCACGTGCTTAGCGCACAAAGATATGGCCGCCAGTGAATACACCCATAGACCATTTGCTGTCTTACCGCGAGCATCAAGGAGAATGCAGGGATTGGTGTTCCACGCGCCACACGCGCACGCCTTCTCCGTATAAAATATTCGAAGTAAATAACCAAAGAAAGCATTGACGAACGGCGCGTGCAAGATGCCATTTGTTTTGGGTTTGCTTGGAAAAATTACTACTGCCGAGGCCAGCACGTGCGGCGGTGGAACACCAATCCCTGCATTCTCCTTGATGCTTGGGTAAGACCGTACAGCAATAGGTCTATTGGCGACGTGCGCGACCGAAAGCGTCGATGTAATCGGCCTTCCACGATTACCGAACGCTGACTAGGACGTCAGAAAAGGATTTATCATCGACAAAAATAAGAGTGAAAGTAACATTTAATTTGACGGTGTTGGCAGTGTTCCTTTGAGAGAGCAATGATTTCAAACTTCCACCTTGCTATTTACAAACACCATCGAACTTGTTGTTCGCAAGGTAATGACGTCACAAGGGGGAACCATAGGAGGGCGCCACCAAAACATCTCGCCGCTAATAGACAATTGCAAGCATGGCGCCTCCCTGGTGCCCCATGCGTGCAAGCATGTGCAGCGGGCGCGTGAACGTAGCTTTCGCAAGCTTGGAATTGCATGCACTTGACCGCACGAGCAGAAAAATGGCGGCGGCCAGATGTCCCGCTTGCAAATTAGGTTGCCAATTGCTTTAGATTTTTGCTTTCGAACAGTTACGGTAACGATACAACTATATTTAATTACCGATGGAAGATTTGAGCAACTTAAATTAAGAGTAAATCACTTTATTCGAGATATCATCAAAAATAAATGCACCCCCAAACTACTGAAACGTTTTCTGTAAATTTCTTTTTTCCGGGGTTTTTATTCTTGCACGTGTATCACTGATTTAAAGAGCCCTAAATAAATGTTTGATTTAGAAACTGATCTAAACACGAATGTTTTCCTGGCACGCAAACAACACTTCAAACAACGTACATAAATCTGTCATTGCAATTTTTATGTTATGGACAGCAATTTTACGAGTCTATTGGCGGGACAAAAACAAAACACACAGGGGCACGTGGCGGAACTACGCGTCGGTCACGCACGCAGACCGCCAGAAAGCCACTAATTAAGCAGCTGCTAGGTCGAGTAGAGCATCGAATACTACTCCGTTCCATTTAAAAGGACTGATCAATTAGCAAGAGTATTGCTTATTTGCAACCTGAATTGACCACTTGGGAGAAGAGCGTGTTGAATTGACCGGAATGTTCAAACTTCGATCAATAACAAGGCCATGCCAGCCTGGCCCCGTATGAGAACATGTTCGCTTGGTATACGCGCTGTTTCAGTTAGCTTCGACGCAGTACAAAGTCCCGTGTGGCTAGAGTGCCTCCATGTCCCTCTGTTTGGATGAAGCCTCGTGCGTACTGCACGAGCGTCGACAGCACGCGCTCACAGGAAAAATACAAGGCAGTCGCAAGAAACAATAGCCGCTCACGCTGTGCACAGCCATCGCAGTTAGTCCGTGTTAAGCTGAGATTACGCTCTATCACGCGCCCGAATGCAAAAAATAAGTTAACGCTTGGTTACGCGCTGTTTCAGATGCCATGCTTTGACCCGAGTACATGAAGTCCCGTGTGGACTATACTATATTTCACCTTATTATGTACCGCAGGAAAGGGCTACAAGCGCGAGCTCCTTGCTCTATGCTTGGTTTCACAGGTCTAGACGCAGCCGATGCTGCAAGCACGAGCTCCGGGCTTCCAGCGTCGCCACCAAGCGCGCAGCTCGCGCAGTACAGGCACTGTTCGAGGCTCGCGCTTCTAGCCTCCGCTGCGTCCAGGCAAGCTGGAAGCGGATATAGCGTGAACAATCTTATTAGAGCTTGGCAGAGCTCTCCGATGCCTCCGAGGCCGCCGATAACGATACTATATAGTGCTGCAAACCGTCGCTGCGGCACAGTATCGGGTGATCCTTAGCGGAGGTATCGGAACGATCTACTAAAACTCTCTATTAACTTCTTTCCGCATGATTATTCGCCGACATCACGGTGCTGAGTGGAACCAATGTTTGTTAGGAAACATTGTTTCGCGACAAAACGTAAGGACGCAATTGCGTTGTTGTATACTGAACATTTTGAAGCAACCTCGAGACTAAGGAAATACGAAAGTTGACACCAAGAGAAGAAAAGGAGAATGTCTTAAAATATAAAATAGGAAGCACTGTTTCACGGGCGTTGTGATTGCCACCGAGTGCTTCTATAAAAAATGTACTTACGCTAAAAGGGTTTCTCCTAAAACTTTTGAGACATCCTAGAAATATTAATGACTTTAGCTTGCCTCGTCATCATATTTGTATTATGAAACGTATTTGGTTAAGTATACTATCTCACGATATAAATGGCGATCAGGTGCGCATTCCATGTTTTTATGCATGGTTCAACTTTTAAGACTGTCCCGCTGTGGCAATCCCTTATGTTTTAGATGACCTAACTCACTTTGCGACAGCCTTTTGTTTCAGATAAAACATTTGGGACAAGTGGATCGTGTATAAAAACGACCCTTTTAATCCAGGGTAATTTCAGGCTTCTTCATCTTGATTTTTTTTTTTGACGGTGTGATTTACGCAGCGGTGTGACTTATACGCGTTTCCTATAAATAGGAACCCTAGCTGCGCAAGCTTGCCATGAGGGTCATATTTCTCACTTGATCAATTGGCGAGAATATTGAAACTGACTCCCGCTTCGGCATATATCGTGGTCGCGCTACATGCGTATATGCGGGCTTATCAACGCAATTCGGCCGCGCCGACCGCACAAATGTATCGGGGGTATTCACTGGAGGTAATAGCTGAGTGCAAAACTACTGAGTGTGAGCTGACGGCGAGGTTCCACAGTGCATGCCCTTGCAGCGTGCATTCCATACCTTCAAGATTGCCACAAGTGGGAACCTATAAGTGTGAGAAGTGATTTCCTTACACACACCCTAGGGGAGGGGGGCTGTACACCCCCTTAATTCGCAACGACTCCTCTATTCTCAATGCCCCCTAACCCCCCCCCCCCCAACAAAAAAAAAAAAGAAAATAAATTTAGACACTCCCCCTAATTTCAATTCCTGGGGAAACCCCTGAGTGTGAGCTCGCTCAGAGCATGTCCAGTGAGCAGAGTACTCAAAGATTGCGTCCAGTCAAGACCCCTTATAAAGGCGACTTATACGTTTACTGTTTCGCCGAAATCAAATAACGCAATTCCCAGTTTTTGAGACCCTGAAATAAAGGTGTGTTGTGCGAACGATGTAGAACTCTGTAGCTACTCGTTTCACGGCGGAAATAGTGGCCATTGCCAAAACAGTGCGGAAGACATATTCTCACTTTAGCGGTTCAGCACCGCTTCGAACCGGTTGGAAGCATTATTTTGCTCTCGGGAACTTAACCGGAACTGAAGAGAAAGCCGCAAATCCGAACCGATCGAAATTTCGGTTCGACACTCTCCTACGGAGGGAGCTCGGCCAATTATGAAACTGAAAATCGTGGCACACTCGTGCTCACAAAAATGTGTGAACTGGCCTTCACACGCTCACGTCATCATCAGTGTAGCATAGAAGACAATTTTTAGGTCGGACTAAATTGGCTTTCTAATTATGCTTCGCGAGCAGAGTAGACAGGCAGGTAGTTTTTGTTGTGTTTTTTGGGGGGGGGAAAGTGTCCTGTCTTGTATTCTCGTTAAAATGGCGTGTTTTTTTTGTTGTTTGTTTTACAGTTTAGGAGTTTGGGTGTGACTTAGTGGTGCTCCAGGAGCGCCTATATGAAATGCCGTCGCTTGGCGAAATTGTTTGTTTCAAGATTCTATCGGGGGAACGACATACAGAAATGAGTTTGTATGTCACAAAATAGCGTTTGCCTTTCTTTTTCCAGATTTTAATTTTTTAGCTCGAAACATTAAGTTTAATTACCCCCATACTCGTGATAAATGGCGTAATTACATGCGCCGTAATCATTCTCTTAAGATTCGTTTAGAAGCATTCGGAAAGCAAGCGCCGATAGTAAAAATGTAACCCTTATGAAGCACAGACCCGGCGTATTAAGCAATCATATGGAGCAGCGAGGGTAATGAGTGTAGCGCAAAACAAAATTACATTGTACCAGTCAGAAAACATTCTCCTTGATTACGATTTGGTGTCATCAAACTGTATAATGACACTGCACAGCTGGCGAACTCTGCGAGTAACTATTATGATACCGCATGTATGCTTGTGTGGTATGAGAACAACGACCTAGTTATGAAAACAAATTGTTATCGCAGTTTGTGGAAAGAAACGAGTGCATTTCCTTCAAACATGCTTTGAATTCGAGTGATATTTAACGATCATGTATAGCCCGTGACTTAGGTTTTAAATACCGTCACTAGGGGACACCGTGACCCCTTGCTATGTCATCAAATGTTGCGAAGGAGAGATTGAAAGAAACGCTCGCTTTTATCCTAGAAATTACATCGCAACGAAGAGGTTTCTTGGTCAGTGGCGTAGCTTGCGAATATACTTGGGTCCATTAGTGCATAGCTCGTGTAAAGTAAAAAAAAAAAACCAATTGATATCGTTGCACCGCCGCTCTAACAATAGCCTCGTTCAGTGATTTCCTACCCCTCGGGGGTGATCCCCTCTATACTCTCAATGCCCCGCCCTAACTCCTCCCTAAATTTAGACCCCCCCCCCCTAATTTCAATTCCTGGGGAAACCCCTGACTCCGTTCGATTTACCCGCACCTCCTGCACCGGTGCAGAAGAAGTGTCGGGCAGTGTTCACTTCCGGCCGTATCTCCATACACATACCGGAAGTAGACTGCCCTACACTTTTCTGCACCGGTGCAGGAGGTGCAAGTAAATCGAACGATGTGTAGAGTTCAGCGCGTGCTTTGTGCTCTGCCAACCCTAATGTTAGGGGTTGGCAAGCACAGGGCACAAAGCACAGAGTTATAAAAATTAGGGAGTTTTAGAATAGGGAGCGCCACTGTTAGGGGGCCCTAAGCCATAGGGGGACACGAGCGCAGGCGAGACTCGCGCTGTCGGCTTATATAGCTAAGGGTTTTCAATACGCATCGTGACATGCTCGCGTTCCTCGCTTGCAGCCTCAATACGGCTAACGAGAAAACTGAATAAAATGAGAAATATAAGATACGTAATATATTTGTTCTTAACGAACGTTGTGTGTTGCTTCTGTCTCAAATATAGGAAAAGATAAGAGAAATCTGCAGTTTTTTTTAATCATTAAATGTTTCGAAGATTCAAGTCATGACCAAATCAATACGATTCAAACACACACACATACGCACACACACAACACACACACACACACACACACACACACACACAAACACACAAACACACACACACACACACATATATATACCGGGTGTTTTTTTTTTTTATTCGTACAGATTTGTTTTAAAAAGAAACGTGAAAGCTACACTTATGCGGTTTGTGCGAGTGAGTTATACGCCCGGGGGATATTATGGGGGTAGCTAATCTTGCGATAAGTCGGCTAGTTAATTAAAATCCGTTAATTAACTTTTTAATTAGTAAAAACAGTCATATGGTTTTAATTATAAATTTGCCGAGCGTCGTCCAAACCCCTATATCATTCATTTTCAGAAAGATCCTTCAGCGCGTGAGAAGCGTAGTAGTGCACTAAAGTTACGACTCGTGGACCAAGTACAAGGCTGGGGCTAGATAAGAGACGGAAAAATTGCGCGGGCGCCTTAACGCAACCGCTAGCCCTGTACCTGCTCCATCAGTGGTAACTTTAGTGCACTACTACGCTTCTCACGCGCTGATAGTCTTTCTGAAAAAGACAAATTTAGTGGTTTTCGATATCGCTCAACAAGTTTCTAATTGAAAGCATCTGCCTATTTTCACTAACAAAAAAGTTAACTAACAAATTTTAATTAATTATCCGACTTATCGCAAAGATTAGCCACCCTCATAATGTCCCCCCGGGCGTATAACTCACTCGTACAAACCGCATAAGTGTAGCTTTCATGGTTTTTTTTAAACAAATTTGTAAGAATAAAAAAATAGTATGTATGTGTGTATGTGTGTGTGTGTGTTGTGTGTGTGTGTGTGCAGGTGGGTTATACGGCCAGGGGGACATTATGTGGGTGGCTAATAATAATAATAATAATAATAATATTAATAATAATAATAATTTAATCAACATTGCAAATATAACCACTTGAGTGTCGGGTCTGGTCAAAGCAGCAGAGGCTTGTGGGACCAGATCCAGCATTTGGTATGGCAGACCGGATATTCGCACGGACTCACATCACGTGCACATAGGAAAACACACACACACACACACACACACACATTTCAATGTTTCATCAGAGTAGAGGCGAAAAGTCAGAGTTGGTGTTCTAGTCGTGTTTGTATGTAGCTTGAAGATGAGTCATAAAAAAACAGTGACTGGCACACACTTTCGCGCACGAAATCACGCAAAAATGCAAAAAGAAAGCAAAAAAGAACATGATATATCGTATTGAAGACACGAATGTATCTTGCTGAGTCAGGCAAATTCACTCAGGGTGTGTTCACACAAAAAACAAATTGCATAGGATCAAATAACAGATTTCACACAATAAATCTACTAGTCACTTTGTGTGTCCAAAAATAAAAATAAAAAATAGGTGCTTCAATACAAAAAAAAAAAGAATGACACGAGGGATTATGCGATACGTAAGAACTAAGAAATAAGAGTTAAAAGCAGTAAAGTTCACTGTCTATACACGTCGGAGAACGAGCTCCTCAGAAATTTCTTTAATGTCTTGTTTGAAGTAAGGAAAAGCAAAGAATGTGGGACTTCAAATATTTTTGGGACATAAAATTCGCGAATATTTTCACCGGATTGAGTTCTCACCCGCGGAGTTTGAAAACGCGGAGCAGATCTCAGATCACGAAATGGACTTGACGACACCTTGAACTCACTTCCCCAGAAGTGTCGCCAGATAACAGTTAGGAGAAATAGTGAGTGAAAACAAGGTAACTCGAGCGAAGCAAACAAGTTATGACAGGATGGAAAGTCTTTGCTATATGCGACACTTTTCAAAATTCCTTTTAAAATAGGATCAACTCTCAGATGCCAGAACTGAGGACAGTTAAAAAATACAGTGATGCCGTATCTGAGTATGCTGTAGGGTAACGCGCGCGTAATGCTCTTTTAAGTGACAATGGTAGAAATCCTTTTATATGGTAAAGCAAACAAGAAACAGTTCTCAATCGTTGGCATATATAAGACGTGTGTGTTCCACGAAATATCACAGTCAAAGTTAAGGCCTAGGTATTTTACTGAGTGAACATACTCAACAGGCTTACAATTATCACATGAGCAGCTGGAGTTTTGTAGAAACAGTGGAGAAGTCAAACTTATATTTTTTAATGGATTGTGAAAGCATATCAGCTTAATTTTGAAAGTATTTATACGAAGCTTATTTGCTAAGAACCAGTACAATATTTTAGTTACATCTTCTTGGAGCGTTTCTATTGCACGCTGGTATATTAGATGCCGTGAAAATATAAGAGTGTCATCCGCGTATTGCAATATATTGGAAGTGGTCATTACTGTTGACATATCGTTTACAAAGATGTTAAATATTAGTGGAGACAAAATGGAGCCCTGTGGAACTCCGGAGATTAAGGACGTATAAGAACTGCGGACGTTATCTATTGATACAACTTGAGAACGATTCGTGAGAAAACTTTTTAGTAAATCATGAAACAGACCACAAAAGCCCACCCTATGAAGCTTGTCTAAAAGGATGGTGTGGTTAACGGTGTCGAATGCCTTGGCGACATCAATGAAGATGGCCCACGTGTACATGTTGATGTCAAAGAACGAGTGTATCATGTCAGAAAAAGTCTCAAGAAGATGAGTGGTACCACAACCAGCTACGAAACCGTATTGATGCGGCGAGATTATGTTGTACTTCTCAAGGAACCCGCACTTACATAACGACAAAAACTTGTTTCTCTAATATCTGGGAAATGCAAGATAATATTGAAATAGCCCTGTATGAAGAAACTTGACTTGGTGCACCACCCTCGAAGAGAGGAACAAGCAAGGCCTGATTTAAATCATCAGGTATATGAGCAGTTTTTAGGATATAATTTATAAGAACAAGGAGAACGTTTTTTAGGGAGTCAAAATTTCGACATAAGTCACGAACTGTCAGGCCATAAACAACCGCCAACCTAGAGTGTTTGAAACCAAACAGATATGACCGCAAATTTGATTCTGAAAGAGTTGGAAGAAAAGCGGATTCAGAGGTAAACGGAATGTGGGATGTTGGTACACCATCATCATTAGAGGAAAGCGTGAGTGAGTTTCCAAAAAAATCATTAAAGGTATTGACAGTAGAAGTTAAAAAAGTTAATTCCGTTCCAAAATGCTTTTTAATGATTCAGTCGCGCTCGTCTGCATGTGACCACGAAGCTCATTTACAACCGACCAGGTTTTTTTAGAGTCAGAACGAGCGTCAGAAATCTTTTTAGCATAATAGTTTCTTTTTGCTGATCTAATTAGAGCATTAACCCTATTTCTTTGTGTTTTACATTTTATTTCAGGATTAGTGTTGTTCGGAGAGCGCCAAGACCTTTTCCATAATTGTTCTTTACGAGTTATAGCTGCAAGGATATCTGATTTAAGCCAGGGCAATGAAGGTCTACGTTTCTTAACGTTCACAATCGTTGTCGATAAGTTTTGAAATTTTCTTATGATGTCCACGAACGCAGAATACATGTTCATGCTATTAACGGAGGATATAAATTTGCTCCAGTCATAGTTCTTCATGAGCCGATCAAAAGTACCAAAATCAAGTCTCTCTACACGAAACGTACTCTCAAAGCTATT
>JAZHYW010035206.1:0-17146 GCA_037355805.1 Ixodes ricinus | reverse complement strand
AGACTTCGACCGCTGTTACCGATGAAAGGGTTTCGTCTCAGCGTATCGTATGAGATAATCGGTCGCGACGATAATCAAACGGTTTCCTCGCGTTGATGTTAGGAATGGCTCAAGTAAATCCATTTCGACCTGCTGAAAAGGCGTAGTCGGGGCAGATATCGGCTGCAGGAGTCCTGCTGGCATCGTCGGAGGCGTCTTACGCCGTTGGCACTCATGGCACGACCGCTGTGTACAAATGGACGGTTTTCGGGAGTCTCGGCCAATGGTACTTGTCACGAATCCGGGTCCGGGTCCTGCTGTAGCCAAGGTGTCCAGCCGTCTGGTCGTCGTGGCATGCTTGAAAGGTTTCTTCTCCCTGACTGGGAAGAACAACCAGCAGCCAGGCAGGGTTGCTGGTTCCGAAGTTATTCTTGAAGGCACGCCTCGCCGCAGAACGAAGCTTGACAAGTCTCGGGCCAAGTCTCAAGGAATTGAACTTCCTTGTCCTTTGAGGTGGTCGATCACGGCGCGAAGTTCCAGGTCGTCTCGTTGAAGTGCTCCTTTGTCGGTATCTGTAAATGCGCCGAAAAACGGCCGTCATCGCTGTCGTCAGTGCTGTCGGGAGGAGATTCGACTGAGGCCCTAGACAAACAGTCGGCGTTGTTATGCTTGCGGCCAGACTTATGCACAATGGTTACGTCAAATTCTTGCAGTCGAAGACTCCAGCGAGCGAGGCGTCCTGACGGGTCCTTGAGGTTGGCGAGACAACAGAGAGCGTGGTGGTCCGTGACATCGCGGAACGGGATCCCGTACAGGTACGGGCGGAACTTGGTTAACACCCAGACGACAGCGAAACATTCCTTATCGGTCGTTGAGTAATTCTTCTCTGCCTTGGACATTTCCTGGCTTTCGTAAGCGATCACTCTCCCTGCTCCGTCTTGTCTTTGGACTACTACCGCGCCGAGTTCGGCGTTGCTGGCGTCTGTTTGAACTTCCGTTTTCGGCTGCTGGATCGAAGTGTCCGAGGATTGGGGGCGACTTCAGTCTTTCCTCCAGTTTGTTGAACGCTTATTCTTGCTCCTCCGCCCATTGGAATTTCACGGCGTCCTTTGTCATTTGTCAGATGGGTGAGCGGTGCAGAAATCTTGGCAAAATCGCGAACGAAATGTCTGAAGTAAGAACACAACCCAAGAAATTTTCGTACGGCTTTCTTGTCCGATGGCTTCGGAAATTCGGCAACAGCGGATGTCTTTGCAGGGTCAGGGCTTACACCCTGAGCACTCACGACATGGCCCAGGAATTTGAGCTTGCCCCAAGCGAAGCGACATTTTGACGGTTTCAGTGTCAGTTCTTCATTCTGGATAGCCTGTACCACGGCTCGCAAACGTCTTAGGTGCTCGCCGAAGTCGCTTGCGAATACCACGACGTCGTCGAGATAGATGAGACAGCTTTGCCATTTCTAGCCGGAAAGAACGGCGTCCATTACGCGCTGGAACGTCGCCGGTGCTGTGCACAGTACGAAGGACATCACTTTAAATTCGTACAATCCGTCCGGCGTGACGAAGGCAGTCTTTTCACGATCTCGTTCGTCCATTTCGATCTGCCAGTACCCACTCTTCAGGTCCATCGACGAAAAGTATCGGGCGTGGCGCAGCCGGTCCAGAGTGTCGTCGATGCGTGGCAGAGAGTAGACGTCCTTTTTTGTTAAGGCGTTCAGGAGACGATAGTCAACGCAGAAGCGAAGAATCCCGTCTTTCTTTTTCACCAGGACTACCGGTGAAGCCCACGGACTGCTTGAGGGCTGGACAATGTCGTCGTCGAGCATTTCTTGGACCTGCTTCTGGATGACTTCTATCTCTTTTACAGAGACACGGTACGGCGACCGATGAACAGGAAGCGCGTCGTTATCAGGTAACATTTCGATGTTTCGCAACCGACGTTTGGCGCACCTTTGACGACGTAGAGAAGCACTCATTGAACTCGTCAAGAAGGTCATTGAGTTGTCGTCGTTGTGGGGTAGGCAGGGTTGGATCGATGTCGAACTGCGAAGGCGGCGTTGTCTTGGTTGGCCACAAAGAGAGGTCTTCTGATATTCTGGCGATTGCGGCTGAGTCCGGGAGTTGCTCGGCGTGACCCACGGGGTTGCCTTTTGTGAGGTGCTGAGCCTCCTGCCGGAAGTTCGGTTTGAGTGCGACAGTGTGTCCGTCTTGGAGCTCCGCGATGCGTCTTGCGAGGCCGATCCCTCTTCCTAGAAGCAACTGGAGGCTTCCCTCAAGCAGAACGTCGCCGCAGAAAGCCTCATCGATCCAAATGGGTACGAAAACACTCGACCGCTGCCGAAACGTCACGTGGTTTGCGAGGACTCGGACCGCGGATGACGTCGCTTTGGGTCCCTCCGGTGGTAGAGCAGGTTTTCGTAGCGTCAGCCGGTTTGCTCCGAGGTCGATGGCGGCGCCATACTCGCAGAGAAAGTCAATTCCGAGGATAATGTCCCTCGCACTGTTTTGCAGAACGACGCACTTGACAGGGCCCGTCTCACGGTGGATCTCGACGTGAGCAGTGCAAATCTCGACTGGTGTGATGAGGTGCCCACCGGTGGTTCGAATTTGCGGGCCATCCCATGATGTTGTCACTTTCCGAAGGCGTTGGGAGAGCCTCCCACTCAAAACAGAGTAGTCTGCTCCGGTGTCGACGATTGCCATCGAGTCGTGGCCGTCGATGATAACACTGAGGTTATTCGACACAGTTGCTGAAACGTCGTTTCGGGGCGCTGCGGCGTTAGGGTGGGAGAGTTTCGATGATCTTGGAGGATCTTGGCATCGTTCGTCTTCGGCAACACAACCCCCGGCATTGCCACTCCCAGTTTCTTCGACGGGAAGCGATGGTTGACAGGCTGTCTCGGCGAGACTGGCGGAAAGTCGATGGCGAGGGGCGGGGAGACGGTGAACGAAATCCTCGGCGGGGAGACGACTCAGGAGGTGAAGAGCGGCGGAGGTAGTCCTCGATGTCCCGGGGTCGCTCCCCAAGATGTGATCGAGGGTCGTTGGGCGCAAACCCTCGTAGGCCCAGCTGGCGGCACTGGCATCGTCGGTAGATGTGGTTTCGGCTTCACCGCAGTGGTAGCAGAGCGGTCGTCGATCGGTGCGCCACATATCCGTCTTCCTATGCGCCGGTCGTTTGGTACGGACGAGCTGGGACTGCCCTTCCCGACGTCAGAACGACTGCGGCTCTGGCTCATTTCGCAGCGGCCTGGAATACTGCCGGGCAGCTGGCGCCGGTCTCCGAGCTACTGCCGCGTAGGTCACTGAGGGCTTCTCGGTTGCTGCTACGCTGGTAGGAGCCTCAGGTTGGAATGCCCGTTGAACTTCCTCGCTGACAACTACGGCTATCGACAGCGACGCAGGCTGGTGGGAAGCAGGCAGGAATTTCTTGATTTCCTCCCGGACGACGTCCCAGATGATCTCTCGGATGTCCGGGATGTCGCAACTCGACAGCGAGAGGGAAGCGAAGCGGGAAGTTTCTGGTAATGTGAGGCCCGTGTTTGAAGGGCTCGTTCCATGTTGGTGGCCTTAGTGATGAAACATTCGACGGTGGTAGGCCGCCTCCGCACGAGGCCCCTGAAGAAGTTTTCTTTCACGACCCGCATTAGGACCTTCAGCTAATTTTGTTCAGGGGCGTACGGATCCGCGTGGCTGCTCAGTCGAAGAACATCTTCGAGAAAGCTAACGGCACTCTCGTTAGAGCCCTGAACCTTCGCTTGAAGAAGGTCCTCGGCGCGTTATTTCGGTGTTGGTTGTGAATGTTCATCGTAACTCAGCCTTGAGTTGCTCCCGGGAGGTGATCAATGCTTCGTGGTTCGCAAACCAGTTCCGCGCGGTTGCTTTCAAGGCGAAGTAAACATTCTAAAGACACTGTTCCGGTGTCCACCCGTTAGGGTGGACACCGGAACAGTTCACACCGGACACTGGACACTTGTTCGTACTGTTGGACCCAGCCATCGCTGTCTTCGTGGCTTTCGCCGTGGAAGGGAGCCGGTGTCCGAGAACCGACAGGCAGGTAGACGACTGAAGGGGCGGCGGGGTTCTGCTGGGACATCGTCGTCGTCCTGGTTCTGGAGTTCTCGGGTAAACGTCCCAATTCTGGGGATAGGCGTTGGTAGCGGCGACTTGTTCGGGTCTTTGTCTGGTCTTTGTTGGGTCCTCGGGGGCTTGGGGTCGGACTCGCACTTCGAGCCGCCGGAGGGGTGCGCTGAACGAACATGCGTTACCCCGCGCCTCCACCAAATTGTCACGAATGACGAGGTGACGAACGAGAAATAACTGATGAAACTGAAACTTTTAATGGGGCGAACTTGTGCCGAAAAGAAAGGAAAACAGATATTACAACAGAGCGTCGCGGGCGCCGAGGTCGGCGTAACAGCAGGATCGAACGCTGGGGCGAGAGTGACTCCGGCTTGAACACGCGTAGGCTTCTGGAACAATCGACGTAGAAGGTTCGCACATGAAACTTTCGAACCTGGAATCAGCAACACGATTCTGGAATTTACCAAAACATCACCCTACAGAGTCAACAAATATGGCTACCCGCGGCCAGGAATCGATCCCTGGCTTTTTGCGTGGAAGGCAACGTTACTAGATTCACTCAGTTGGGAAACTGCCATAGAGACTGCTCAGAAAGAGTGGCACCGATCCGTACTCGTGAACCGAGCTAAAGGCGATCACAACGCCACCACTTCTCCCGCAGCGGCCAATCGAGGAACTGCACGTGGCTTCCATTTTGGTTTTAATCGGCCATTTTGGGGCCAAAACAGATACTGTGGAAGGTGCTTCGGGATGCCACCCCGACTCCCAAACGGACGCGCCGCGGGTTACTACCGAGAATAACGTGCGCCTACCTCGGGACGCGCTACCTAAAATCACCGCTGAGGCATGGTTGTATAAAAACAATATTAATTATACTGCAAAACTTGCAAACTAAATATTTTAGAAAACAACATGCGGCCTTCACTGTGTACTAAACTCCAATAAAAGTTACTACAAAAGAGTTTTTTCCGTTGGTTTTTACGCAAAAACATGCTTTCTAAAAGCTCAAGGTGACCACAGTTAAGAGAAATGATACAGAGTGGCGCTGTTGTCGTATTTAGCTCGGTCTCGGTGGACGCCAGCGGCCCGGGTTTCAATGGTGAGTTTCCGAACTGAGGGTTCTAGTAACGTTGGTGGAAGGCAAGCGCGATCACCATTAGGCCACGAGCGCGCTACCTGCTTGGTCAGCTAAGATCACGGCAATATTAATTGGTGCGGTGCTGTTGCGCAGACATCTCTAGGCCAGTGAAAAAACAACAACATGATTCTTGAGCTTCAGTATGTACTCCATAATCCAAGAAGACTTAATTCGATTCCCTATACAAACCAGCTTTGATTGGCACTTACGAAGCTGTTAGAGGGTAACACGTCGCAGGCTCACTGTAGGGTTCAACGCACATTTACGGACTTGAACCGTGCTTTGTCTTGTCAGGGGGTCTAGAAATGTGTGATGCTGTAAAGTGAAGTCGCCGATTAACTCGATGCTGATTGACTGAGCCAGGTGATGACGTCACACATTTATTTCGGAGAGCGCCCTCATTTTGAGTGAGGGAGAAAGGGCTATCACAGTAAAAAAAGAAGCATTTACGCTAAGCGGGGAATTCAACCCAGACTATTTCCAATATATGAATACGAATATTACGAGCGTCTTCCCGTAGACGTGAGTCGAGGATGCGATTTGGCGAGAAATCACTGGGAGGCGTCCACTCTGCGTCCGGCAAATAGCAAATTGACACCGCAACGAGTTTTAACGTGAAAGGTTGTTTGGCAAGGTGTTCACAATTTCGTAAAGCCAAGATTGAAACGTGGCCGCGACGCTTGACACTGCTTGGTTGACGGGTGGGAAAGAAGGAGTGAAATGGTCGACGTTGATTGGGTGACGGGGAGGTCATGTGACCAGAGGGGCACTGAGGAGTAAGGTAGGCGAGGAGGAGCTTGACAACCTGTTCCTCTGCGCGCACAGGGGAAGAGCTCGAGGGTATGGGCAGGTCCTGGAAGATCGTCAGAATTATCAGCCCGATTAGCGGTAGTATCACTCATTCCAGGAACAAATATCAAGTGCAAACATGGTACGCTTTTATCTATCTGATGAAGAGCGCCGTGAACGTAGGCGTGTGGCATCTTGATACCCTGAGTATCGCTAAACGTTTATGATTCTAGAACATGGTCACAACATCTACAATCGGAGATGTAGTATCAATAAATAAATAAATAAATAATACATTTGACGTCGGCAACACAAGTGCCTAGCAATGTTTTTTTTTATTTGTAGAAAGTTTTGTTTTGTGATGCTTCCAGCTAAAGTCACTATACGAGGTACGCTTAGAGTACCGCCACTCTGTTCCCCGATATTGTTGTTGGCGCCGCCATCTTGGTGCTTAGTGAGTTTAGTCTAGAACAGACTCAATTTCCGATCGCGATAATTTGAAAGTGCGACTTCCCCAGCTTTGTATTAGGAAGCTCATGTAATATTGCTTTGCTTTGTCGCGAACTGTTGGCACGTGCGTGAAGGACGGTAAAGTGGTCTTCGTTCTTTGTGATTTCAATAAAGCTTTAGATAAAAGCCAACCATGATTAATAAAATTCAAAATTCAAAAGATAAAAGTAAAAAATGAGTAGTAAAAATGGATAAAAATGCTTGATGAAGGGCGTCCGCCCAAAACATCGTGTATACGTTCCTGTCCACGTATTTTTTCGGAAGCACCACCATATTATTTGCGATTTCATGATTTTAAGCCCAAACATGGGTAAGTGTCGTTAATGTGAAGCGTAGCTTATTTAGTGGCTCTAGTTCTGGACCATGAAGAGGCAACACATGAACGCAAAAACTGATTCAACAGCTCCCGCGTGCGCGTGTGCGAGCGAATGGGCTCATGAATACATTCGCAGGCACACGTGCAGAAACGTGTAAAGGGATTATGGGGATTGTTTCGTTGTAAGGTGTGGCAGCCCGCATAGTAATGAAACAAAAATGAGTGGCAGCGGACAGTAATCCCTTGTATGAGGTCAGTATGTTTTTCATCCCGCAGATGCTTAACAGAATACATCAATATACTTTTGTACAAGCTGTTTATGCGCCAGTGAGCGAGCACAAATATTTACGAATATGTTTTCCTACAAAAAGCTGCAAATAGTAAGCACAATAAATATGTATATGCTGACATGATTAAGGGTATCTATTGGCAAAAAACAACATCATAAGAACGATCGGTAGTGGAGTTCGGAACGTATTGATCATACTTGTGTATTACGATTACATGCCATGTTATGCCCGTCTCTGTTGGCTTTTGTTGAGCCTGAGCCTGAATGCGTGATGATTGCATAATGCTGTCAAAGATTTTCTTGTCTATTAGAGGCACATAAAACATCATGAGAAAGTGCATTGTTAGCCTTTTGTCTTCCTTGACAACTTTTAAAAATTGCCGCAGAAACACAAAATTCAATAAAACCGCCCATGTGAAAAACAAATGTATTCATACATCGTTTAATTTTGTCCCCGTTATTATGGAAACCCCTCAATGAGGCCGAAATATTTGGAAACCGATTTTTCGCCATGCGATTCTGCTTCATTAATATGGAAATTAAGCCGCAGTCCGGACTATAGACAGCGATTTTGTGGACGAACTGAGGAAATACAACGATGTTTGTCTTGTTGTTATGGACGCCAGTACACTAGTTGAGAAAAAATAAAGATCCGAAAACGCCCTTAAGAAATTAGTCAACCCAACAGGTCACACTGCGCATCCGGATGTTCATTGCCGGTCTTGAAATAAAAGCTGCACACCAGCATGTTATTTTTTATTATTGTCTGAAGTATATTGTTGCTTGACCGATAACCGGGGACAAAGAAGAATGAATCCTAAACCAGCAAGGCCCCTCAATGTAGACTTTGTCATTGTTTGGGGAAATTTGGGTGGCAGAGTAGACGATGTTAGGCGAGAAGCAGAAGTGGTAAGAGACCAGGGAGTGTCAAGGGTAAACACATAAAACTTCTTGCTAAATATACATTTTTACGCTATATCGTCAAGAAACTCTAACTAACGTGGGACTGACCTCTGTTGGCGTTAGACGAACAGAGAAGTAGAAGCAAGAAAAGAAAGAAGTCTGCTAAGATGCCCCGGCACGTGGGTACGGGGAAAAACCGGGGCAGAAAAAGAGGAACGACTACGATGAACGTGAACGATTGAATGTTTTGGCCTTGCAAGCTTTCAAAATGTCGATGTATTATTCTCAGCAATGTATATACTAAAGTGTTGCTCGTTGTGTGAAATTGAACGATTATTGTGACGTCCGCAGCGACTGCAACAATAAATTGGTGCCGAAAACCCGGGATTGACATCGTTCCGGATACTTCGAAGCTGGAACGTCGAGTGACTCTTCATGTACAATGGAAGTCCTCGAGAAAAAGCGCAAGGCCATCCGGTCACAGGTAACTTGACTGGTGAATGACGCAGAAGGGTTGCTGAGGGCACCAGGACCGAACGTAGCTGAGCTAGAGATGTTGAACGAGCGTCTGAAACTAGCTCAGGGACAACTCAACAACGTCGACTCTGCCATCGAACCGCTTGTTTCGGAACAAGACGGAGATGCGGAATTCGCGCAAATAGTTGAGTACGCAGACAAGAACGTCATATACTTAACCAAGCTGAAGAGCCAGTTAAGGCGCTCCACGGGATTGAGGCATTCCGCCAGTGACAGTCAGTTGAACGAAAATGGGGACAGACTGGAAGCATCAACATCAAGGAAGGTCAGACTTTCAAAGCTGGAACTGATCAAGTTCAACGGACAGCTGAAAAAACTGGCTGCTTTTCTGGAACCAGTTTGATGCCGCAATCCACCGGAACCCTAACTTGACACCATGCGACAAGTTTAACTACTTAAAGGCGGCACTAACAGGGGATGGAGCGGTAGCCATTGATGGACTGCAGCCCACAGCAGAGTGCTACTGCGGACGCCATCGATCTCCTACAGCAGTAGTTCGGAAATCAAGAAAAGCTAATTCAGGATCACATGGAGATCCTCATGAACAATAGAAGATGTTCCACCTTAGCGCAACGTCAGAATCCTGCGGCGATTGTATGATAGTCTTCAAGCTCGCATCCGGGGTCTTAAGGGCACTGGGCGTGAGCGAAGAGTCCTACTGTTCAATGCTTTACCCAGTGTTCCTTCGAGCGCTCCCAAGAGAAATGACCATCAAATACCACCGAAAGACTCTGCAGTGGGAAGCCAAGAATGTCACCGCCAGTAGATCTGGACTACCGTCACAGACAAGTTTGGAACGTACCACAAATTGCACACATCTGAGAGTACTTCGGACTCTCCTCGAGTTTCTGCACATCGAGGTGGAGAGCCAAGAAAGTGCAGCTAAAGAAAAACCAGAAGACGTTGGTGGTAAATTTACACCCCGTTTTACCAAGCACGAGGAGCAGAAGTCTAGAAATCCCGACAAGCCACGAACCTCTACAACTACGGCTCTGCATGGTGTTGTAGAAGGCCTCGAATGTTTCGTCTGCAAGTCAAAAGAGAATGAAAACACCCGACTGCGACTCAAGGATAACGCTAGCAGAAAAGAAGCGCAGGCTACAGAACGCCCAGAGATGCTTTCGGTGCACGAAAGGGGCACATGGCAAGGATGTGTCGAGGTACACCCTGCTGTAACAACTGCCGGGGCTGACGTACATGCAGCATGTGCGACCCAGATTATACTCCGAGACGATCTGCCAACGGATCGAACGCAAAGCAAAAGAAAGACGAAGCACCAGTTAGCCTGCATATAAACGAGAAAAACAAGCCGACAGTACTCTTACAAACAATTACCTCGTGGGTGGACAGCAACAACTGAAAAAAACGAGCTCTGAATTTTGGTTTTTCGGAGGCAAGAATCGGTCGAGCACAGAGTCCAAGCGATTCTGTGCAACCAACACTGGAGAGAATGCTAGATAGAGCCCGAGGACTTCGGTCTCCGGGCAAGAACTCCCCGCCTCGGAGACCGAGCGTCACTGACAAATGGAATAACTTGAGCTTACTTCGGGTGACGGCCTGAATGGACTGACTGTGGCGGAGTACGATACGTACTGGGATCGGAGCATCACAGGAATGTATAACAGGAAAGATTCAAAGACTAAGCAACAGTCTCACCGCAGTGAAAACCGCCCTTGGTTGGGCAATACATGAATCCACACAGTTGACTTCCGATACTGTCAGCTGTTCCCAGGTGATAGTGCTCATATCAGCTGTAGACAAACAAGAGCCATCAATCTTGAGGAGATTCTGGGAGCTTGAAATTGTGGGAGTAGTCGAAGAGGCGGACCGAGGTAAGTCAGATAATGACATCACGCAACGCTTTGAAACAAGCATAACCAAGACGAAGGTGGAATGTACGGGATTGGCCTCCATTGGAAACCAGATGTGCACCTAGATTGCAGCCGAGATGTGGCATGGAAGCGCCTCGAATGTCTATGAAGGGCGCTAAGGAAAACCCAGACCTCATGCAAAAGTATGACCAGGCTATCCGGTCGTACACAGATAACGGGATAGCCGACAAGGTTCAACACACAAACGATTCTGAAAGGAGTGTTCATTATATGCCACACAAAGCTGCTCTTCGAGAGCATAGCAGCACGGCAAAAATGAGGATCGTGTTCGACGCCTCTTCGCACGGACCGAATTCCAGATCATTGAACGACAACTTTAAAGGCGGTCCGAACCTGAATCCAGACCTGGCGTTCTTACTCCTGAGGTTTAGGCAACATCGGGTAGCACTAATTGCAGACGTCGAGAAGGCCTTTCTTTAGATCGGTGTACACAAGGAAGACCGCGACGCCTTGCGGTTTCTCTGCTATAAAGCGCCACCTCAACCAGACAAACCTCTCCCAGAAGTCAAGGTCTGGCGTATAAGTAGGGTAACCTTCGGTACCACATGCAGTCCTTTCCTATTGGGAGCAACCCTACAGCACCATTACAAAGTTACGGAAAGCGAGTTCCCACAAACTGCAGAAAAACTGAAAACAAATCAGAATATGTTGACGACCTTTTGGCCTGCACAGGAAGTGAGGAGGCGGCCAAGAAGCTCTACACCGAGGCAACCGAAATATTCGGGGCAGCTGGGATGAAGCTTCATCAGTGCGGCTCCAACAGCGCGGTCCTAAAGAAAATGCTGGAGGACAACAGATCCGAAGAGAGCCCTTGCACAACTGATGGGAGTGGTAAAAGTGCTGGGTATAACGTGGGTGTTGAACGAAGACAAGCTGTCTTTTACAAGAGAACAGGTTGTCGAGTTTACAAGCCAACGCAGAAACACCAAGCGATTCGTGCTCCAGACAACGGCGCGACTCTACGACCCACTCGGCTTTTTCTCTCCTTTCGTGGTGCGAACCAATATTTTGTTTCAAGAGATCTGGAAGCGGAACCTGCGTATGTGATGATGCACTGCCGGGTGAACTGATGGGAGACTGGGAGAGCTGGTGCGACGAGCTCACCAAACTGGGTCAGATCAACGTGCCCAGATACTACGACAGTGGACTGAGCTACATCATAATACACAGAGCGTTGCATGTGCTCTCGGACGCCAGCTCTTCCGCCTATGGATCGATTATCTTTTTCTGTTCAACTGACGACAGCGGAACAAAGAAGGCGACAATATTGCTCGCTAAGTGCCGCGTCGCACGCCTGAAGGAAATTTCCTTGTCGAGACTGGAGCTCATGGGAAGCTTGATCGGATCGAGACTACTGAAGTACGTCAAGACATGTCTCGAAATCCAGGTGGACGAAGTGCATTTTTGGACGGACTCGATGATCACTTCGAACTGGATAAGAGGAGAGGCCAACAGATGAAAACTGTTTGTGGAAAACCGAACTACTGGATATACAAGGAAACTACGGGAGACGCAAAGTGGCACCACTGCCCGGGTAAGGAAAATCCCGCAGATTTGATGACCCGAGGGCTGAAAGCTGATCGATTGCTTTCTGCTTCGCTCTGGTGGAACGGACCAAGTTGGTTACAACTTCCAGCAACCGAATGTCCCGAAGAAACTGTTGGAGTGCTTTCCCACGACAAGCTCGAGGAGAAAGCTTCGAAAGCTGCAGTCGTTTTAGTACCTGCAGACACGTCCGTGGAGTTTGTCGACATCTCAAGATTTAGTTCGGCTGTGAGACTACACCGAACAACAGCCTGGGTGCTTCGGTTTGTCCGTAACCTTCGACCACCAATCAAAAATACTGAATCTCTGAGCGCCGAGGAGATCCAAGCAGCACAAACCGCTTTGGATAAAGAAGGCACAAAGCTCGGCGTTTGCTTTCGAGATTCGTTGTGCCGCTGGAAAAAAGGCAGCGCCTCCTGGTTCAGCCCTGCGAGATTTCCAAACATCCGTCGACCAAGTGGGAGTGCTGCGGATCAAAGGCCGTATCCGATCAGCAAACCTGACTCGGGATGAACGTGAACCCATCGTGCTGTCCAGCGAACAGCGGTATTCCACCTTGCTGGCAATACAAGCTCACCGACATATGATGCACGGGGGCCCACGAGACACTCTCATGCAGCTCCGCGAGAGGTACTGGATCATCCGCGGAAGACAATTGGTGAAGAAGGTAGTGCATGCTTGCGTTACCTGCCAGAGGTTCAGTGCCACTCCTGCCAGTGCTCCAACGGGACCTTTGCCGGGTACAAGAACCACGCAGGCGGATCCTTTTGAGGTGGTCGGCATAGACTTTGCGGGGCCGATGTACGTGCGAGAAAATGAACTCACGCATAAGTCATAGATTGCCTTGTTTACCTGTGCCGTCACGCGCGCGGTGCAGTTGGAGCTCGTGCCGGACGTCTCGACAAACAGCTTTTTGGTTGCGTTCCGAAGGTTCATGTCGCGAAGGGGTTTGCGTCGCATCGTGTACTCGGACAATGAGCTGTCTTTCAAGAGGGCCTCCAAAGACTTGGCCGAACTCTGGAAGACGCTCCGTCACCCAGAGGTGGTAGACCGCTTCGCCAACGCGAATATTGAGTGGCGCTGTATTGTTGAGCGGGCGCCATGGTGGGTAGGCTTCTACGAGCGACTCCAGCAAGTCCGATCGGTAAAACTTGGGCTTAGGAATGTGATCGGTAAAAAAATGTTTGAACTCGGAAGAATCACACACAGTTCTGTGCGAGACTGAAGCCGTGGTAAATTCACGGCCTCTCACATTCGTCAACAATGAGATCGACGCGGGCGAGTCGCTCACTCCTGCAAGCTTCCTCACGGGACGAAGGCTGACGGCGCTTCCGGTGGCGGAAAAAAAGACTTGGCTTCGTCACCTGAGGTGCTCCGCCAGCTTTGGAGACGCAGGACGGAGTTTCTTAACAGATATTGGGAGACGTGGCGATCGGAGTATCTGAGAGAGCTCCGATCCGCCTATGAACGAAAGCAACGAAAATTCACACCGCTTGAGGTTGGACAGCTTGTCCTGCTTAAGGAGCAGCTTCCGCGTTTGCTGTGGAAGATGGGCAGGATTGAAGAAGTGTTTTTGGGTTGGGATGGAAAGATTCGTTCATGTGTCGTGCGTTTCAACAGGGGATTGTTGCTAACACGACCGTTACAATTGCTTTATTCAATCAAAGTAATCTAAAATTTAGAATGGGTTCGAACCCATTCGGTGGAGAGTGTGTTGCAACTAACGTCGTATAGACCTCTGTTGGCGTTAGACGAACAGGGAGTAGAAGCAAGAAAAGAAAGAAGTCTGCTAAGATGCCCTGGCACGTGGGTACGGGGAAAAACCGGGGAAGAAAAAAAGGAACGACGACGATGAACGTGATCGATTGAACGTTCATCGTTCAATCGATTTTGAAAGCCTTGCAAGCTTTCAAAATGTCCATGTATTATTCTCAGAGGTGTAAATAGTAAAGTGTTGCTCGTTGTGTGAAATGGAACGATTACTGTGACGACCCGCAGCGACTGCACCACTCCTGTCGCAGAAAAGCCAGTCTGAGTGGCGAGGCAGAAAAGCCGGCGTCGGTGGCGTGATAAGAAATTTCTGAATGGTCGATATGGTCATGACGTCACAGTCACATGACCTAGCGCTGGAAATTTCAAACAATCCACAAGGCTCACGTGAAACGTGACGTCGTGCGTGAATTGAAAGTGATAAAATACATGAAATTTAATTCGAATTAAAGGTCGCCGCATGCGTCAAATAATATATTATAAAGTAATTAATCTACCTTAAGCAAACATTTCAAACTTTTTAGCGGGATTCAAATCCACGTCCTTTCGGCCGCAATCCAGACACGCAAGTGACTAGACTTTTTTCTACTTTTACTGGTTTCCGTATAAGGTACCAACCTCAAGGCTAGGTCATGCGATACATTTCTTGCATCACTTTTCAACACTCACAAATCACTAAAGTCCGAAGATGTATCTCCAACCAAAATTTGAAAGGCAACACGACGTTTCAAAACCAACTCGGTTCCTTCTTCGAGGGGTGACAGAAGGCACGCGGACTCAGCTGCAGCTCCTAACCTCTTCTTCGTCAAACAAGAAAAGAAAGAAAAAATGAAAGCCGTTTATAACTCCCTGTAACACCGAATTAGAACGCAGCTCTTGACGAGACAGGGGAAGGCACGGGGGGGGGGGGGGTCACGTGGCCTGGGTGTCACGTGACCTCGACGGGTGGTGGGCAAAGAAAATTTTCCGCTAAATTTGGCGGTAAAATTTTTCCGCTAGGTATAGTGGGGAAATGTTTACGCTAATTTTAGCGGGGGAACTTTTCCGCTAAATTTCGGGGGGGGGATTTTCCGCTAGACTTAGCGGGGAAAATCTTCCGCTAAATTTAGCGGGGAAAATTTTCCGCTAGATTTAGCAGGTAAACGTTTTCCACGAAATTTAGCGCGTAAAATTTTCCGCCGATTTAGCGGGGAAAATTTTCCGCTAGATTTAGCGGGAAAATATTGCGCTAGATTTAGCGGGGGAAAGTTTCCAGGTAGATTTAGCAGGGAAAATTTCCAGGTAGATATAGTGGGGAAAATTTTCAGCTAAGTTTAGAGGGGAAATTTGCCCATCATGCACCGCGCGGTTACGCCGACACCGACGCTCAAGCCGGAAACGGGCGCCTAAGAGCTGCGCTCCAAAAAAGAGAAAAGGAAAAGAAATTTAAAAAGAGAATGAAAAATTGTAAAATAACTTTTAAGCTATGGAGATGGTCGTCTCTTCAGCTTTTCCGTAAGGTCACGGAGGCCATGCGCGTAAACAGAGTGCAAAGCGGCCAGCGACCTGTCTAGGTTTACTGGCGTGTGCTGGATTCGCCACGATTCCAAGAAAAGTCGTCTTCGAAAATTGGGGTCTGTGTCCATCACGTGCGCATTCGCGACAGTCAATGCGATGATCTAGGGTATCGCAATGTTCGGCGATGGCGCAGGACTCGCAGTCAAACTTCCGCACGTCGTTCTTGTGTTGGCAGATACGCTCGGGAAGTTCTTCTGCTCGCCGATGTGAGTTCCGGCGCACTCTGCACAAGAAATGGTGTAAACCACGCCCTGTGCCCTTTGTTTGGTAGGCAATCTTTCGGTCTTGGCATAAATCTTCCGAGTGTGGACGTGGGCTTGTGGGACACCAGAATACCTTCTTTTCCCAGTAACCGTGCGAGCGCTTCGCTGGTTCCCTTTAAGTAGGGAACGCTGATGCGCGCGACTCGATGTGGCTGTCTCCGTTCTACTGGCATCTGGTATTGTCTGGCGAGACCTTGGCGTCGGGTGATGCGCTCAATAAAGCAACTAGAGTAGCCATTTTTCTTTAGGTCTATAATTATGGTCTTCTTTTTATTGGTTTCCGACGAGCAGATAGTGGTTGGCCTACGCAGGAGGGTCGAAACCACTAAGGCCTTATGACTTGTTGGATGGTTGGAGTCAAAATCGAGGTAGTGTCCAGTGTGTGTTAGTTTTCGGTACACCGTAAGCATCAGATCTTGTCCTCGTCGGTTCACCAGCACATCAATTAACGAGAAGGTGCCATTCGTCTCACATTCCACGGTGAATTGAATGGCCGGCTCGATAGAGTTGAGGTGTGAAAAAATTACTCACGTCCAGTTTCTTGAGAATGCAGAAACAATCATCCACATAGCGCATGAATACTTTGGGGCTGTTGGGGAAAGACCTCAGCGCTTTTTACTCGATTGTTTCCATCGTGAGGTTCGCCATTGTGACCGAGATGGCCATATCCATTGCAGTGCCACTGACCTGTTTGAAAATCTCCCCTTTGAAGGTGAAGCCCGTGCTCCCGAGACAAAACTCGAGCAGACGGCACAGTTCCTCCACAGTGAGGTTGGTTCTTGTGGTCAAGGAGCTGTCTTTTCGGTGGCTTCGCGGGCTGCAGCAACTGCAAGGGAACTGGGACGCTCTTGAAAAGGGACAACACGTCGAAAGACACCATGGTGTCATCGTCGCTGAGATGTATTTGGAAGGCGCGTTTCACGAAGTGGCCAGCATTTTCTACTTGGGTCGACGTGTTTTCGACGAGGTGAGCCAAAGTCCGGTGAAAGTAACTGAATAGCACGCGAAGCCATGAGGTTGTGAAGTCCGCAATAAGTCGCAGAGGCACGTTGTGTTTTGTTGATATTTCATAGGCCATAAAATCCCGAGCGGAGCCATTCCTGCAAATAAGTTGCATATAAAGGCTCTTTCACTCAAGGTATTTCTTGTAAATCACGTCAGTATTTTTGTTCAAGTTCCTCTGAACCTGTGGCCTAGGATCTTTCTTGAGTTTTTCATAAGCATGGCTGGCAAGAGAATCCCGTACTTTTTCTTTGTATACCTCCCGGTCCAGGGCGACGGTTGACTTTCCTTTGTCGGCCGGCAGAAGCACACTCTCCGTATCTTCGCGATGTTTGCGAAGCGCTGTAACTTTTTCCGCCGGCAGGTTGTATCATTGCCGTTGTGGAAGCTTCGAAAGGATGCCCACCGCTTTAAGCCGCACTCCATCCCGGATGCTAGGGTCTAAGCGCATAATTCCGTCCTCCACAGCGGCGACCATTTTTGGAAGACGCTGCCGTTGCGTGGTCATATTGAATCCGTGGCCTTTTGGCAAGACAGCAATCTCGCATGTCAAGAGTTGTCGAGAGGAGAGGTT